>LR812530.1:15668697-15698630 GCA_903798195.1 Danio kyathit | reverse complement strand
CAAGGGTTAGCACAACGTAGCAAACGCTCTTCACTCCAGTGGTGGATTTTCCACGCCCAGCTGTAATCGCCTTCTCTCGGATGAAATCGTACAGCCAGCCGTTCAGATAAGGTGTGTGTGGTTTCATTCTCACCTCGCGCAGTTTTCTCTTGTTCTTGTTATCAGTGTTGAAATGTGTTTAAACTGTTTGCTTGTGATTTGCTCATGTGAGTTGATGTGGTTTTACTTTGTTTACATTCTCCGGTCTTTCTACAGATAGCAGTGGCGAATGTTTTTCACCTACTGTACATAGATTCGGAAAAACTTAAACCGCAAAGACGCATTTCACTTAATTTGCTGTAATTTTCTTATTAACTGTTTTTTAAAATAGCTTTTTAATTTTTATTTAAAAAAAAAAAAATCACATTTTAAGATAGTATAAAGGCACATTTTTACTTATAGTTGCGGTTTATTTTGAAATATGTCATTACATAGAATTTTATACAGGGAGTGCAGAATTATTAGGCAAGTTGTATTTCTGAGGATTAATTTTATTATTGAACAACAACCATGTTCTCAATGAACCCAAAAAAACTCATTAATATCAAAGCTGAATATTTTTGGAAGTAGTTTTTAGTTTGTTTTTAGTTTTAGCCATTTTAGGAGGATATCTGTGTGTGCAGGTGACTATTACTGTGCATAATTATTAGGCAACTTAACAAAATATAAATATATACCCATTTCAATGATTTATTTTCACCAGTAAAACCAATATAACATCTCAACATTCACAAATATACATTTCTGACATTCATAAACAAAACAAAAACAAATCAGTGACCAATATAGCCACCTTTTTTTGCAAGGACACTCAAAAGCCTACCATCCATGGATTCTGTCAGTGTTTTGATCTGTTCACCATCAACATTGCGTGCAGCAGCAACCACAGCCTCCCAGACACTGTTCAGAGAGGTGTACTGTATTCCCTCGTAAATCTCACATTTGATGATGGACCACAGGTTCTCTATGGGGTTCAGTCAGGTGAACAAGGAGGCCATGTCATTAGTTTTTCTTCTTTTAGACCTTTTCTTGCCAGCCACGCTGTGGAGTACTTGGACGCGTGTGATGGAGCATTGTCCTGCATGAAAATCATGTTTTTCTTGAAGGATGCAAACTTCTTCCTGTACCACTGCTTGAAGGTGTCTTCCAGAAACTGGCAGTAGGACTGGGAGTTGAACTTGACTCCATCCTCAACCCGAAAAGGCCCCACAAGCTCATCTTTGATGATACCAGCCCAAACCAGTACTCCACCTCCACCTTGCTAGCGTCTGAGTCGGACTGGAGCTCACTGCCCTTTACCGATCCAGCCACGGGCCCATCAAGACTCACTCTCATTTCATCAGTCCATAAAACCTTAGAAAAATCAGTCTTTGGATATTTCTTGGCCCAGTCTTGACGTTTCAGCTTGTGTGTCTTGTTCAGTGGTGGTCGTTTTTCAGCCTTTCTTACCTTGGCCATGTCTCTGAGTATTGCACACCTTGTGCTTTTGGGCACTCCAGTGATGTTGCAGCTCTGACATATGGCAAAACTGGTGGCAAGTGGCATCTTAGCAGATGTACGCTTGACTTTTCTCAGTTCACGGGCAGTTATTTTGCGCCTTGGTTTTTCCACACGCTTCTTGCGACCCTGTTGACTATTTTGAATGAACCGTTTGATTGTTCGATGATCACGCTTCAGAAGCTTGGCAATTTTAAGAGTGCTGCATCCCTCTGCAAGATATCTCACTATTTTTGACTTTTCGGAGCCTGTCAAGTCCTTCTTTTGACCCATTTTGCCAAAGGAAAGGAAGTTGCCTAATAATTATGCACACCTGATATAGGGTGTTAATGTCATTAGACCACACCCCTTCTCATTACAGAGATGCACATCACCTAATATGCTTAATTGGTAGTAGGCTTTCGAGCCTATAAAGCTTGGAGTAAGACAACATGCATAAAGAGCATGATGTGGTCAAAATACTCATTTGCCTAATAATTCTACACTCCCTGTATAAGAGACATGCTGAAAATATTGATTTAAATGTTTTGTATCAATATAGCATATGTTAGTATTTTTTTTAGCAGTTGAGCAATTCCAGCATTATGTATGTGACATTTGCAGTAAAAGCTCAAAACATAAATTCACAGAGAAAGTATATGTTAACATTATATTGAAACATCTGTTTATATTTTCCAGACTTTCCAACTAACCACAGAGTTAAGAGACCAGAAAAATATCAATCTGTAAACTTTAAATTAGGAAAATAAACATGCGTTATGGATGTGACCAATAAAGTATGCGAGTTTACAGTATACAACACAATTCTGTGAATTAAACAACCCAAAAAAAAATAATGATAATCAAAAGCATAAAAGATGGCGCTCCATAGAATAAAAATGATTGACTTTATTTTATTTAGTATTTTTGCATTTATGAGGAAAGTGTTGTTTTGGATGTGACATCTCTCCGTTATGGATGTGACCGATGTGAAATTGCCACTTGTGTGACTTTGGTAAATCAAATATAATAGTTTAAAAAAAATTTCTGAGTATTTCTAAGGTACTGCAAAATACTTCCTTACACAAAAAACTTAGAAATGATTTCCGTATTTTAGTGAAGACTTAATTTTTTTCATGGCAAGGTTGACATTTGCATTGAATTGCTCATTTTTAATAAAAATTCCCATAAACAAATTTAAGATTCTTTTGTTAAAATTAAACACAAAAGGCTTTATTGATATAGCAGATGATTTACAGGGTAAGTTAGCAAAGAAAAAAAAAAGAAAATTAGTCCATTATTTACTCACTAATACAGCTGGGTCAATTTGTTTGGGTGCGTCTCAATCATCTCCCTTACTCAAAAGGTTTTGAATTAGTGTACACAATTTCCGACACTGGTAAGGACAGTTAGGATCTTGGTTCAATATACATTGGGACAGTGAGCATGACATGAGAACGTCCTCGTTTTACAACATCTAAACCTGAATTTTTAGAATATATACACTACCGGTCAAAAGTTTGGGGTCAGTTTATTTTTATTTTTATAAGTTTTATTTAATAATTTAAATAAAATTAATCTGTTCATCAAGGCAGCATTTATTAAATGTAAAAATAAATTATTAAATTAATTAATTCATTTTCTTTTCGGCTTAGTCTCTTTATTAATCTGGGGTCGCCACAGCGGAATGAACCGCCAACTTATCCAGCATTTGTTTTACGCAGCGGATGCCCTTCCAGCCACAACCCACAACTCATTCACACTCATACACTACGGACAATTTAGCCTACCCAATTCACCTGGACCGCATGTCTTTGGACTGTGGGGGAAACCGGAGCACCCGGTGGAAACCCACGCGAATGCAGGGAGAACATGCAAACCAGCGATCTTCTTGATGTGAGGCGACAGCACTACCTACTGCTCCACTGCGTCGCCAAATTATTAAATTATTATTTGTTAAATATTTATTTATTACTTATTGTATGTAGTTTTAAATGAAATTATTACTCCAGTCATAATTGCTTTTATTAATTTTCCATTAATTATAATACAAATAATAATAATAATAATAACAATTAATATTAGAGGGATTTATGAAGGATCATGTGACTCTGAAGCTAAAAATTCATAATTAAAATCTAAAAGTAAAATATTAAATTATAAACTACTTTTAAACAGTTATTTTATAGTGGAATAACATTCCACAATTTTACAATTTTTACTGTATTTTTTGATGCATATATTTGATGTATATAGACCATTTCAATGTGGTGATGTCATTGGCTTATGAACATTTCTTGCTTGTTGTCAACCTATTTCATAACTGCAACAAGAGACAATTCAATTATGTCTTAATGTTAAAACAGCTATCATAACATTATTTATCAGTATGTGGACCTTTTTGGATTCTCTGTAGCTGTAGAAATTAAAAATGTAAAACAGAAAATAGGTTAGGACCATTGTTATTGTTTACATCCCTCAAAATGATCAATAGAAGTACTCTAGGTAGATATGTATGGCATTAGGGCTGCACAATATTGGAAAAAAAAAATAAAAATCACAATGCAATATTTAGTTTTTCTGCAATATATATTGCGATATAAAATACATTTTATTAGATGGATTGAATATCTCAATTGATTGAATTTTAAATGGTTGGGGTGATTTCATAGGGGAGTGCATCTGCATAAATTATTATAAACTAATTAAAATTACATTTAAAATTAAACCCAGTTTTTTAAGGAAAAAAGCATACAAATTAGAAAAAAAGTGCTTATTGCCAGTTGGTCAAAAATATTTAAAAATCTAAATGTCAATCAAATATTATTGTTTGCCTAAATGCTTTAAACTTGAAATCTTAACAGAAATACTGATAAACTTTAAATCCACAATGGTTAACAATAACCCATACTTGACAATGAAGATCCTGTGATGTGACTATTGCAGATGTGCACATTGTGATATCAATTCTTAAACGATATATTGTGCAGCCATATATGGCAGTTCAACTGTTTGTCTTAGTGTATTAATCATAATTTTGGAGACTATTCTGTATTGTTTGGACACACACAGACATTCATTTGATCCAAAGTACAGCAAAAAAGTAAGAGCTATTCCAGCGTTATGTATGTGACATTTGCAGTAAAATCTCAAAACATAAATTCACGATGGGCAACGCGGTGGTGCAGTAGGTAGTGCTGTCACCTCACAGCAAGAAGGTTGCTGGTTCGAGCATCGGCTGGGTCAGTTGGCATTTCTGTGTGGAGTTTGCATGTTCTCCCCGCGTTCGCATGGGTTTCCCCACAAGTCCAAAGACATGTGGTACAGGTGAATTGGGTAAGCTAAAATTTCCCGTAGTGTATGTGTGTGAATGAGTGTGTGGGTGTTTTCCAGTGATGGGTTGCAGCTGGAAGGGCATCCGCTGTGTAAAACATATGCTGGATAAGTTGGCGGTTCATTCCGCTGTGGCGACCCCAGATTAATAAAGGGACTGAGCCAAAAAGAAAATGAATGAATGAACATAAATTCACAGAGAAAGTATATGTTAACATTATATTGAAACATCTGTTTATATTTTCCAAAACAACTAACCACAGAGTTATAGGAGCAGAAAAATTTCAAATTGTAAATCTTTTTTTATATTTAAAATGAGTAAAATAAGCATGCCTTATGAATGTGACCAAAAAAGTACGCAAGTTTGCAGTATACAACAACCCAAAAGAAACAATGCTAATCAAAAGGATAAAAGTTGGCTCACTATAGTACAAAAATGATTGATTTTACTTGACATTTTTTGCATTTATGAGGTAAAAGCTCCGTTATGCATGTGTCAGATGTGAAATTGGCACTTGTATGATTTTGGTAAATCAAGAATAATAGTTTGAAAGCATCAACAGAGACATTTTGCCTACACAAAAAATGCAGAAACGGTTTCGATATTTTGACGAAAATATGGCAAGGTTGACGTTTGCATGGAATTGCTCGTACACATTTGAAATATGTTTATTTATTATTTAAAATAACCTTTCTATATGTATAAAATCTAAACCTGTAGTATTTTCCCTGTGATTACTACTACTACTACTACTACTATACACTGTAAAAAATAAATCCGTAAAACTTACGGTAAAAAAACGGCAGCTGTGGTTGCCAGTATTTAACCGTTAAAAGTACGGTACAAACCGTAAAAGTAATTTCTCATTTTTACAGTAAACTAACATGTATCTTTAATATATAGAGGTAATATGTTTGTATATTGATTAGCAACATCTACACATCTTTTGTTACACAGATAGACAGGTTAGCACAGTCATATGCAGGTGGTGATGAGAAAGTTCACACATAATGAACCAATGCTCATCACAAACAACTTTTCCCACAAGCAGAAAAGTGTATCAGTGTATAGAAGGTGTTCAGTGTCTTTCACACAGCTATTAAACACCAGTATGGTAATACGCATAAAATTAAAGTCATGAAATAAACATTGTTTATCAACATTAGATGTAACATAAATCTCTAATGTACATAACTGATGGGGAAACAACTAAAAAGATCAATAGTAAGGTCAACAAAAAGCATAAAAAGTGATGTGCCATGCAGGGAATTCTGGGGAAGTCAATTTACGGTTATTCGCCATATATATTAAGGAAACATACTGTTAACCAAGTTACGGATTTTTACTGTAGAATTTTTACAGTTTTATACCGTTAAAATCATAGCCATTTTTACAGTGTAATAATAATAATAATAATAATAATAATAATTAGGGATTGGTATTAGCCGATAATCACATTTCACTACTCGATCGGTACTCACTGATTTGGCCAATCTCATGAACCGATCACAAGTGTTTGTTTACAATCCAAGTCATACATCCACAGTGCTACAACACATGAGCAATGTTTCCAAATTGCATAGTTTGTAATTTTTCTTATCATTTTTAAAATGTTTTATCTATTATTTTTTTGCAAAGCTTCTTCTGAACATTACATGTCTGCAACATCCTTAATTTATTTTCTTAGGTGTGGCGAGATCTCATACTGTACATAGAGGGAAAATGTGATTATGAAATGGCAAAGTTATAAAGCTTGCAGCATCAGAATCGGTACTTGGTATCGGCTGATCACAATGACAAGGCATCGGTACTCAGTATTGGCTGCAAAAATCTTGATCGGAGCATCCCTAATAATTATAAACATGTCTTGAACAGCAAATCAGCATATTAGAAAGTTTTCCAAAGGATTATGTGACTGGAGTAATGATTATAAAAATCCAGCTTTGAAATCACAGGAATAAATTACACTTTACAATACATTCATATAAAATTATTATTTTAAACTAAAATATTTCACAATTTTAGTGTTTTTGTTGTACTTAGGATCAAATAAATGGAGGTCTAGTGAGCAGAGGAGACTTTAAAAAAATTAATTCTTCTGTAGATAGACATACAACACTCTTTGCAATATTACTTCCTAATAAACTTCCATCATTTGCATTTTAATATGCATTTCTCTCCTAATAAAGAGTGGAATTTATTTAACACATCTTTTGAAGCAAGGATGATTTTTCAATAACAATGTCAACTGAAACAACACAAAACAATTGATGTAATTTCAGTATGCCGGCAATGTGTCCTTCTCATTTGTGTGATAAGAACAGTTCAAACAGATGATCAAGCATTTTTGGAGTGTTTTAATAGTCTGAAGGTCAGAAACGGGTAATGATGGACTTTTGGCAATGTGACGCTCCTTCACTATAAAACAACTGATGTGACGAGAACCATGAGGCCAGTAATGATCTCTCATAATCATTAATGATCCATGAGTTATTGCATCACAGATTGCTTATAGATGTCTTTTTAGTCTAGTCTATGATGCAAATAATGACAATGCTGACTAACTCTTTGAAATGGCTTAAATGATAAGAAGACGATTAGGAAGGTTTTTGTCTAAAGTGTTTATCTATTAATTACTTCTGATACTAGTTAGTATAGGCTAGTTAGCAGGCTTCTACAGGTTAATTTGCTGTTGTACAGAACATTCTGATTCATGAGCTCAATATAATTACTGTGTGTTCCCTGTGAACTCTTCTCTCTGTCGTTCTTGGCTTTCGCCGATATCTGATCTCCATAGATAATTCATGGCTTGACCTCTCTGGCAGGGTTTGTGACGCTTGGGTGTGGTTTGTGCATTAGTCTGGGCAAGCCAGAGGGAGTCTGCATGGTGAAGAACGTCCTTGTGATTATTTTTTTTATGCCCTACTGCTTTGGCAGCCTATTAGCTTGATCATAAAACTAGTGAGCTGTGGATACCTAGCAGTTTAAATTATCATACTGTAAGTAGTTTGATAAGAGATACTCATGTGAAAGGTATTTAGCATGCTAATAGCTAATGTATGAATCTATTAGTAGCACATAAATAATAGAATATCTCCTGATTTGAGTGAAAAAAAAACAGTATTATTTATAGTGAAATTAATGTGTTTCAGTTATCTTTCTTGATGTTGCAAATATCACTGGCCACTTTATTAGGTACACTGTGCTAGTACAATATTGGACCCTTTTCCTTCAGATACCTGACTTTTATAATGTGACAAAGATTCAGTAAGATGCTGGAAACATTCCTTTGAGGTTTTAGTCTATATTGACTTGATTATATCTTATATTTTCAGAATTTTCAGTTGCATATACAGGGAGTGCAGAAATATTAGGCAAGTTGTATTTTTGAGGATTCATTTTATTATTGAACAACAACCATGGCTCAATGAACCCAAAAAAACTCATTAATATCAAAGCTGAATATTTTTGGAAGTAGTTTTTAGTTTGTTTTTAGTTTTAGCTATTTTAGGAGGATATCTGTGTGTGCATGTGACTATTACTGGGCATAATTATTAGGCAACGTAACAAAAAACAAATATACAGTATACCCATTTCAATAATTTATTTTCACCAGTGAAACCAATATAACATCTCAACATTCACAAATATACATTTCTGACATTCAAAAACAAAACAAAAACAAATCAGTGACCATTATAGCCACCTTTCTTTGCAAGGACACTCAAAAGCCTGCCATCCTTGGATTCTGTCAATGTTTTGATCTGTTCACCATCAACATTGCGTGCAGCAGCAACCACAGCCTCCCAGACACTGTTCAGAGAGGTGTACTGTTTTCTCTCCTTGTAAATCTCACATTTGATGAGAAACCACAGGTTCTCTATGGGGTTCAGGTCAGGTGAACAAGGAGGCCATGTCATTAGTTTTTCTTCTTTTAGACCCTTTTTTGCCAGCCACGCTGTGGAGTACTTGGACGCGTGTGATGGAGCATTGTCCTGCATGAAAATCATGTTTTTCTTGAAGGATGCAGACTTCTTCCTGTACCACTGCTTGAAGGTGTCTTCCAGAAACTGGCAGTAGGACTGGGAGTTGAGCTTGACTCCATCCTCAACCCGAAAAGGGCCCACAAGCTCATCTTTGATGATACCAGCCCAAACCAGTACTCCACCTCCACCTTGCTGGCGTCTGAGTCGGACTGGAGTTCTCTGCCCTTTACCGATCCCGATCCCATCAAGACTCACTCTCATTTCATCAGTCCATAAAACCTTAGAAAAATCAGTCTTGAGATATTTCTTGGCCCAGTCTTGACGTTTTAGCTTGTGTGTCTTGTTCAGTGGTGGTCGTTTTTTAGCCTTTCTTACCTTCGCCATGTCTCTGAGTATTGCACACCTTGTGCTTTTGTGCACTCCAGTGATGTTGCAGCTCTGAAATATGGCAAAACTGGTGGCAAGTGGCATCTTGGCAGCTGCACGCTTGACTTTTCTCAGTTCACGGGCAGTTATTTTGCACCTTGGTTTTTGGTTTGGTTTTTCCACACACTTGCGACCATGTTGACTATTTTAAATAAAACGCTTGATTGTTCGATGATCAGGCTTCAGAAGCTTGGCAATTTTAAGAGTGCTGCATCCCTCTGCAAGATTTCTCACTATTTTTGACCTTTTGGAGCCTGTCAAGTCCTTCTTTTGACCCATTTTGCCAAAGGAAATGTCATTGATGTCATTAGACCACACCCCTTCTCATTACAGAGATGCACATCACCTAATATGCTTAATTGGTAGTAGGCTTTCGTTCCTATACAGCTTGGAGTAAGACAACATGCATAAAGACGATGATGTGGTCAAAATACTCATTTGCCTAATAATTCTCCACTCCCTGTACATGGTGTGAATTTCCCATTCCTCGACATCCCAAAGTTGCTTTATATTGGAATAAGATTTGGTGACTGTAGAAGACATTTGAGTAGTGAATTGACTGTCATATTCAAGAAACCATTCTGAGTTTTGTGACACTATGCATTATGAAGTAGTCATCATAAGAAGCGTACACTTTGCATAAAGGGATGGACATGGTCCACACTACTCTGGTTGACTGTGGTGTTTAAACAATGCTTAGTGGGTACCATAAGCAAGGCAGGATGCGTCCATGCTTTCATGTTTTTTTAATTTACCCCGAATTCTTCCCCTACCATAATGTTGCAGTTTTCAGAACATACTGTTCTTAGTTGACAGAAGTGGCATCCAGTGTAGTCTTCTGCTACTGTAGCCCATCTGCTTCATAGTTTGAAAGGTTATTGGTTTATATTTATGAAAGTTACTGTTGTGTTGCCTTTTAATCATCTCAAACCAGTCTGGCCATTATTCTACTTCTGACATCAACATTTAAAGTATTAGGTCACCCAAAAACACAACTTTAAAGAACACAAAAAACACAAATTAAGATATTTAGGTGAAATCTGACAGCTCCCTCATCCTTCATAAACACCAAGGTTCCTGACTCATTCAAAGTAAAACAAAACCCACACCAAAACATATCCTCAGAATAGTTCAAATGCCTTCAATGGTTATATCAGAATATTATCAATCTGTCAAACTCCTCAGTGCCAGTATATTTGTATATATTTGTATACAAGTGCTTTATATATCAGTGCTTTCATGAGCACTGTGCAGTAATGTGCTGTATACCCCCAGTTGACTTTGGACAAATTTCCCTGATTGAAACAAAGCACAGTTGCTTCCGAGGTGAATCAGAGGCATGGCTAAAGCACAACACATGAATGCATGCCCTATACTGACACAGAGGAGAATAAACCTTTAAATAAAGTCATTATTTTTGTTTTATGTATTTTATGATTACAAATTTTTAGTCTCTATTAATCTACTTGAATATTTCATATTTTAAAATGACACTTTTTTATAATAGGATATAATTTCTACAACTGCAATTCTAAAAAGGTTGGGACATTTTAGTAAAATGCTATAAAAATAAGGATATGTGGTTTGTTAACTCATCTGAATAAGATCACTGGGTTGTATCTCATGCGTTCATATTTATTAGGAAAGCTGAAAAACAGTTGTTGAGGGGTAAACTAAGCACATCCATCTTGACAATTTCTGCTTATCCTGTACAAGTTCATAGTAAACATTGTAGCAGCTGCAATATGTAGCTGCTTTACAGGTATGATGTTCTGGTAACAAAATGTCCCAAATCTCTATGTAACTGAAATGCGGTGTCCTGGTGGACCTTTTCTCTAGAGACTGCCTATAATACCTACTGGGATCTTAAATGTGATCTTGAAGACCTTGATTATCTGGTTCAAATGTGTTTAATTTTGCCTAAATTATGTCTGAGCTTTGCTGTAAATTGACTCTCCATGAGCAGGATTGGATGCCCCTATTTTAGGTCAAGGTATTGTCTGTTGGCATTTGATGTCCTGTGTTGGTTGGGCAGACTAATAAGTCTACTGATAATAATACTTCAGTTCTAATTCTAAGTTGGTAATTTCATAATCAGCCCAGTCATACATGGATCATGAGATACTGTCGTTTTGTTGTTGTTTTTTTTAAGCAAAATCATAGTTTGAACCTCCAAATCCAGACCGGATCCAGAAAGTTATATATAAATTTCAAAACATGAGAACAAGTTTCCCACTTATATTTTTGGAAAATTCTGGAATCTTTAATTCTGTTTTTGCTAATGCTCACAGCTAACATTATAACTGGAAATATCAAGTGAATAGTTTCGTTTTTTGACTTACAGGAGAATAGCCTGATAATAAACAAATGGCATTATTTTGCATTGCTGGATAATTATTTCTGGTCAAACTAATTTTGGTTATAACTTATCAGCATTTTGGTGTTCTGATAAAAAGGATGAATCTTTGTAATTCTATATGGTTGACAAACATTTTGGAATTATCACATTTTCATAGACTAAAGATACAGTCCTACTTT
Organism: Danio kyathit; assembly: GCA_903798195.1. NCBI lineage: Eukaryota > Metazoa > Chordata > Actinopteri > Cypriniformes > Danionidae > Danio > Danio kyathit. The sequence continues at coordinate 15,686,831 of LR812530.1, read as the reverse complement.
TGTAGTCATTGTTATTGTGACTTGTTTGTTTAGTTCAGTCAAACTACTTTGTTGCTCATTGTCTGCATTGTCTGGCAGTTTGTTCAAAACAGGTGCGCTGAAATAGTCAATTCACATAGGTAGCAAAGGAAAATACAATGGAAAAGGTGTGTTAATACCTGCATGAGACTTTAAAGTGGTCTTTTAATATTGCATGATATTGCATGTGCTTTGTTTTCACAGCACTTCATTGGCCATCAAAAGACTATAGCAAGGGCCTTTTCTTTGTTCATGTTTTCACTAGAGCGTTCTCTGCATCAAAAAGTAGAAGATTGTATTGTGATTTTGTTTATTGAGAACCACTACCATGTTTACATTACTACTAGCTAATGTGATTGAAGCAAAAGATAAGCACGCTATGTAGCAGACTAGGATGAAACTGAAAGTCTAAGTTGATTTGTGTCAAAGACAAGACATTCTATTTTTTTGTCTCTGCATCAGATTAAATTTGCAAATGTGATTCATACAGAAAGAGAACTACAAAATTTCAATGTCTAGACTTTGCTTTTTACTTTTATCTTAAAGCAAATTAGTTAAGTAATACATTTGTTTTTCTAAATAACGAGGATTTTGGGTAACACTTTACAATATGCATTTATTAATACTGAACTTATGCACAGATAATCATTAATATAACTCATATTATGTATTAAACCATTTATTAATGGTTACTGTGAGCAACCAATGAACATACATGATTTATACATTAAGTAATCTATAAATTGTCATAATATATTAATTCCCTAATAACATATTATAATAATTAATTGTGTAAATTAGGGCTGTATGATACTTTAAAAATCTAACATTGCGATATTTTGTTATACTGTGATATATTTTCTGAAATGAATACAGTTACATGTTAACTTGAATAGCTTTATTTGGAAAGAATTCGTAATTTTAGATTGATTAAGATGATTCTGTATGGAAGTGCATCTGTGAAATATAATGAACAAATTAAAAGAATAGATAAATACAATAAAGAAAAAGTTACTATTGAAACAAACAGTTTTTTTATCTAATAGTATTTAGTTACAGTAATTGAATAGAAAAAAATAATAATATTAATCATTATTAAAGGTACAATCTTTTATGCCTGAATGCATTTAAAGTCTTCATACAGTCACAGCCCTCAAAAACACATGCAAATGTTAAATTATAATACAAACTCATCATTTCATTTCCTGCGATGTGACTATTGCGAACAATATCAATGCAGAAACGATATATTGTGCAGCCCTAATGAAAATTCATGTGTTAATTACCAAAAACAGGTGGAAGACATGCATTTTAACTGCCAGTTGTCTACTTTAATTAATTATTACCTATTATTATTATTAGCTCATTATGTTTTGACTGTTGTTTAGGCACATCAGGACTAAGTACTCAATGTGCCTTAACAAGTAAAGATTTGTGACTGAATAATATGTAGGTTGGTGTATGCACCATTAAGCTGGTTTAGTTTCAGTCAGCTTTGTGTTTTTGAGTGTTTGGCCCTATCTTTTGACTGAATAATGCACAGGTTAGTAGGCCTGTCATGGTATATATTTTCTGTTGTACGATCGCTTCACTTTTTCCACATTTTTTTTTTATGTTACAGCCTTTTTCCAAAATGGATTAAATTCATTTATTTCCTCAAAATTCTACACACAATACCCCATAATAACAATGTGAAAAAAGAGTTTTTGAAATTGTTGCAAATTTATAAAAAATAATTTGTATTCACAGCCTTTGCTTAATACTTTGTTGATGCACCTTTGGCAGCAATTACAGCCTCAAGTCTTTTTGAATATGATGCCACAAGCTTGGCACACCTGTTTTTGGGAATCTTATTCCTCTTTGCAGTACCTCTCAAGCTCTATCAGGTTGTATGGGAAGCGACGGTGTACAGCCATTTTCAGATCTCTCCAGAGATGTTCAATAAGATTTAGGTCTGGGCTCTGGCTGGGCCACTCAAGGATATTCACTGAGTTGTTGTGAAGCTACTGCATTGATATTTTGGCAGTGTGCTTTGGGTCATTGCTCTGCTGAAAGATGAACCGTCGCCCCAGTCTGAGGTCAAGAGCACTCTGAAGCATTTTTTTTTATTCAGGATGTCTCTGTACATTGCTGCATTCATCTTTCCCCTCTATGCTGACTAGTCTTCCAGTTCCTGCTGCTGAAAAACATCCCCACAGCATGATGCTGCCACCACCATGCTTCACTGTAGGGATGGTATTAGCCTGGTAATGAGTGGTGCCTGGTTTTCTCCAAACGTAACACCTGGTATTCACTTCAAAGAGTTTAATTTTAGTCTCATCAGACCAGAGAATTTTGTTTCTTATGGTCTGAGAATCCTTCAGATGCCTTTTGGCAAATTCCAGGCGGGGAGTGGCTTCCGTCTACCATACAGGCCTAATTGGTGGATTGCTGCACAGATGGTTGTCCTTCTGTGGCGCAGCGCGGCTGTTCAGACTGACACCGACACACGGTCTCATGGTGTTAATTTGTTTCTTTTAATGTCAACAGTAAAAAACTTAACAATTTTTTGAACTGTATAATCATACAAGAAAAAAAAAATCAACATTTATTTTATATCTTTGTATCCATAAAGTGTGCAGCTTTTGTCACTGCAGTGTATCTTTATGGGCTTCTGGAAGAACATTTCAAGTACACTACTAGTACACTGATATTAGTATACTTACTAAATACTTTTAAACTTTACTTAAGTATACTTCTTTTCCTAAAGTTGTATTTACTGACTTGCTAAGATCAGTCTTGTACAGCCAAGGGGAGTATTGATCTGACAGCCAAGTTGGGTCAAAGCTGGGGATGCTCCAATCAGGATTTTTGCAGCCGATACAGAGTACCGATTCCCTGCCACGGTGATCGGCTGATACAGAGTACCGATGCTTTAAGCTTAATAATGCATTGAGCACATTTTCCCTCTAAGTATGAACCTTAAAACAAGATCTAGCCTTACATAAGAGAATAAATTAAGGATGCTGCATATAATCCATTAAACATCTCTTATAACCATTTAGGTGTGAACGTGTCATGGCCAGAAGCAGCTTTACAGAAAATAATTCATCCATTCATTTGACTTCGGCTTTGTCCCTTATTTATCAGGGGTCGCCACAGCAGAATGAACTGCCGTCATATAACACAGATATAAATATTATTAAATAAAAATTACAAATAATGCAATGTGGAGACATTGAAAATGATGAAAGAAGAATTCAACATTTCTCAATCAAGAAAAAGTTTGGAGAGCCTATTTGATGCATAAGAAGTTAAAACGCACACCTATAAATCTAATACATCTTTACTAAAAGGAAATAAGCCTATAAACTGTTTATTGCAACAAGTGTATTACAAGAAGTTATATTATTAAATATTCATGTTAAAAAAATTAAGTTTTATTTATCTACTAATTCCAGCCAGCTTTTAGTGAACTTGCAATATTGTCAAAAACACTTTCAGTTGTTATATATAAAAAGGCCTAAATACATCCAAGACCATTCAAATATTTTGGTCTCCAACTAGGGAGATGTGCACTCGCAATATCTTTACTGCTCTATTCATTAAACCTAAGAAATGCAATGCTTAAACCATCACTGTGCCTCTCGCGATCTGTTCTCTTGGTCATTCACTCTCGTCGCCATGATTTCCGGGTATTTAACACATTTTTGGGGATCACGGAGCCGGTATAAATTTGCTGGAAAATCGCGGAGCTTCCAGGAGAGGTCATGGATGGATGAGACACTCAGCTCTGCTTCACTCGAGTCACAGCAGCTCAAAACACTGAAAATACAATGGCTGCACTTACAACATAGAGAGCATCACTCGTGCGAGTTACGCCAATAAACTGTAAACAGAGGTCCCACCGCATCTAGCTGCATTTAGCTGCTATGGCGCTAGCGCAGCGATTGATGTGTGACGTCCCCACACATCATTCACCTGTGTTGTGGCTGCTTGTAGGCTATGCATAATGTACGGAAGCGCGCGCACTCTTATTTCCATACAGCAGAGAGTGGCTGTTTAAAACTCCACCATACACGATTCAGAGAGCAGAAATTTGTAATCGCACAACCTTGTAGAGACAGAAATGACATGCTGTTGTGTCAATAAGATATTGCATACAGCTATTTAGCTTGTTTAATAAAAGAAGTTGTGATCTGTCGCTATATATAAAATACAATTAACTTGGCTCCAAGGGGGGTGGGGGAAGCCGTTGGGAGGGCGGGGCGCCCCCCCTTATATAATGGTAGGAGAAACAGTGGTGATATATATTGCATCACCAAAAATGTTTGAGGTCATGTCCATGTGTTGTGTGATAAGTCTATATGTTGTTTATTGTGACAGTCCTACAGGTTAGTGCATGCTCCATCAGCTCCACTCAGCCATTTTAATTTCTGTTAGCTTTTAATTATTAATGAATTATTATTATGGCTCATCACAATATTGTGTGTCTAATTTTTATGTTTTGTGGCAAATAGCCATGTAAAAAGTAGGATAAAATGCATTTAGGTTGTTGTTTGTATAAAATAAACCCCTTTAGTCTTATAAAACAACTCAATATGTCGTGCTTTCGATTCTGCGATTACAACTGCCTGGATTTTCCCCCCTTACTTAATATTCAAGTAGACATTTGATAACCTGTGATATAAACTAAAGTGAAAGTTTCATCATTGAGCGTAGTATTTTTGTCATTTAATACAAATTCTGTATTAATTCTGTATTGATATCATTTATTACACTTAGTTACAATGTATTTAAGATAAGATTTAAGACAACTTTAGCTACTGATTTATATGTTTATATTTTAGATAAATTAGTATTTAGCTCTAACTAGGGCTGGACAATAATTCGATATCAATATATATCGCGATAGAATTTTTTTCAATAACGATGATATGATTTTTGAACCCATTTCCGATATTTCGATATAAATTTGCATATATATAAATAGATATATTACTATTTATATAAGATCTTATACATGTATCACTTGTCACTGAATGACGTTCAGTGCTCAGCCGTCAGAAAGAGCGTGATCTGATCTCACTTACGTGATGACGAAAAACACAGACACGCTGCCAGCGCTCAGCACAGCAGGTGGTTAAGCTGCGCCGCAAAAAGTTTTGGCTACAAAATGAGTGCTCTGAATACAGATGCGAATGAACAAGCTTCCACAAGTAAGAATGCAGACGAAATAGTTGATAAGAAAGGAAAGACTAATGCAGTGGTGTAGAAGTGGTTCAGTTCAGTAAAGTTAGCAACAGATTCGCAGATTCGTCTTTTCCGGATCAATAACTCATGACCGAAACATTGTTCCTACACAAATAGCACATTTTTTCAACTGTCGCAATGTATACAACCACCTACAACCTTATTTTCCTAAAAATGAGCTTTCCTACGCGCTGGACGCATTATATTGATCTCTAAGCGCAGGCGGCAAAGAGACCGATGCTTAGGGACCGTCTACAAAGAGCAAAACGGAAAAATCAATACTACAAAAGCTGTCAATAACTTCCCTCTAACTCATTATACTGCCATCAAACTCAGATCACACGTCACTGCTGTCCTGCTGGTTAGACTACAACACTTATTTTTCTAAAAAACTATTTTGCATATTTTTTATGAATTTTTGAGCTTTATTTATTTGATAGTTTAGTTCACATTTCTTGTTTGTATAGGCTAAATACAAATAAAAAGTGAACAAATTTTTTTGTACTGTTTTTATTTAAAAAAAAAAAGTTATAAGAGTCTGGAGGTATTATCGACTTTGCAAATTCACTTTGCAGACATTTGTAGGTACAGACATCCATTGTGTGCGTTCTTGGGAGTTTTTCCTTTCTTTTTAATATTGTCCATATCGATATCGGAATTATATCGTATCGACCGAAAAAAAAAATATATATCGTGATATAAATTTTTGCCATATCGTCCAGCCCTAGCTCTAACAAATATTTGACAAAAATTAAATAAATATTTGAATACTTTAATATTAAATTTTTTAAATTTTTGATGGTTTCCCTTATATTTACATGTAGTGTCAGAAGATTTATTTAGGTTTGGTGCCCTGAAATAATGCAAGTTAATCCCACAAAGATAGCGAAAGTGCTTTGTTTTACCTTCATTTTATAGGTGCGTCAACACCAAACTGTTTCATGTTTTCAGTAGACTTATCTGTTGAGAAATTTTGATGTTATTTCCTAGAAGCAAAACAGAGAGTTTAAAACACTGCTATCTGCTGAAAACAAGTAAACTAACATATCGTTGACTGAAAAATGCTGATTTTCCTGGATCTTTAACCATTTTTGAATGCTTGTGTGGTTTGTATTTTTTTTTAAGTCAACCATATATTAATTTACTTGTTTTCAGCAGTTTTAAAGTTTTTTTATTCTTAAAAATAGCCCATGTGCAATTTTGTGTTTACTTTGTGATTAATAGCCTCTGGGATAATGTGAATTTTAAGTGTGTGTGTGATCATCTTGTGACTGTAAGATAATGCAAGCTGAAGGGTGAGATGTGTTGACTACTATGGATGATTTTTAGACTGTTCTGTGGTAACTGATATTTACATTAAGATCTGTGTCATAAGAGACTTCAGTGTTTTAACAAAGCTACAATTTGTCTTTATACAGTAAGTGTACTATTATTTATATTAATTTAAACTTTTTTTGTTTGTTTTTCTTTCTATTTTCCTGGATGTGTTATTGTCTCTTCTACATTATTGATTATGAGGTTATGAAACAATCCCCATTATCACTTTCTTTTCTGTCTGCATTAGGAAAGCCTTTAAAGTGGTCACAAAAAAATCAATTTTGGCTTCATGCTTTGAAATTTTAGAGATCCTGGAAATGTTCTGCAAGTTTCTCAACTTAAAGCATCCTCATTTTAAAGAAAGCACTGCAATGGTCAATGTTGAATCAGGAAATTAAAGCATTGTGGAATTTTCAAGTCACACTTGAAGTTGGAATTAAGTTTTTGTTTGAACGTGAGCAGATGCCTTTTATTCAAGATGCCATGAGAGTGGTGATGATGATACTGTAACCCCAGGAATGGCTTTGTTCTTTGGTAAAGCCTATATCAGTTGTTGACGACTTTAATAAGTTCTATTGATCGCTGAATAAATTGATTACTGTTACTGACCACTGACCATGACATCCAAAGCTGGTTTTATAGTTGATTCACAGTGAATTCACAGAATGTTCCGAAACACCAAAACACATTTTTTGAGATGTTGACAGTCATATATGTGTCCCACGCTGCTAAAAACACTATTAGAAAACATATATTTCACAAAAAAAGTCAAAATTGGTTGTTTTTGCGTTGTTCAGAGCAAGTTCGCTCTTCCTATTTGAAAATAAATTTAGAAGCTGCTTCACTGCAATTAGATCCTTGTGTGAATTCCAGCGGGGAGACTGGATGTCTGTACTGGCAGGTACAGCATTGATTCCAGAGAAAGATTTGGTTCAAACAAATCAGCGTGCTCTATTGTGAATGAGGTGCAACTTCATTAATGGCCCGTTTCCACTGAGTACCATACGGTTCGGCATGCTTTTATGGCCGTTTCCACTTTCAAAACACGTACCGAACCAAACCGTACAGTACCATTTTTTTGGCACCCTTTGCAAAGGGTACCAAGGGTACCAAAAGGCAGAGCTAGATGCGCAGCTGAATGCTATTAGTTTACAGAGATACGTCATTCGCTCGCGCACCAAGCCAAAATGAAAACAAAGGAACCGCCATATTTTAAATATACAGCTGAGACATTACACCGTAATATTATACATATATTAACGAGCCATGGTCGACCCAAGCTCAAACAAACCTTGTCGTCGTCTTGATGAACAGCCACAGAGCCAAGAAGAACAAAATCTGCTGTGCTCTGTTGTTGTATTACGAGCCCGTCTAAAGGTGCGAGCGGTTTCACTTTGTCCAGAGAGCTCGCGATCACATCTACAGTATATTTGAAATAACAAACTTTTTGAGCTCATATTAATAATCTGCTCGTGATCATTGGAGCACTTTAATATCCGATCCTGTCAGAAAGGAACAAACACGAGAGTGAAGGGAGAGTGAAGTAAAAAAACAGCAGCAAAGGATGCGTCTGCTACAAACAAACTGCCATGTTTAACTATTATCATCACCTTTTGGACTATTATGAACTTGGAATGACGAAATTATTCTCTAACAGAGGTTACACGTGCTGCTGAAGATTAAAGACACAGATGAGAGGTTTGCACTGACTGTGGGCTATATTTCGTGTTGTTTTTGAACCTAAATAAGGGCTAAATGTATGCTGTGTGTAGTTTTTTTGTAAGTGGTAACATATAGGAGACTGTCAGTGTCTGTATGTGTTCATATATGTTGCATTTATTTATTTATCTAATATAATTGCAGATGTCATTGATCTGCAGTTATAATCAAATTATGTTCAAGTTAGTAATAAACATTTATACAGAAGTAATTGAGTGTATAAAGCATCTGTTTTGTGAGAAGTGCTTCTCATACGATATGTGTATATTTTCAACACATTTCTAAACATAATGGTTTTAATAACTGATTTATTTTATCTTTGCCTGATCCTTATCTGTGCTTCGTTAATGAATGAATTGGAAACTGTGAAAACAGTTAAATGGATTGTTTTGGCGCTAAAGCAAGTAATAGAGCGGACTTGTTTTAAAGCGCTTCACCTCAGATGTTATTCGTTCTTCTTGTTTGTTGTAGATAACAGACCAACAAAATATACATCAAAATTAAGTTACAAAAATGTTAATTTTCAAAGAAAAATATGTAGTGTATATATTTTTAGTTTGTGCCCGTCTTTAACAACTGCGGGTTGGATGATGTTCCGCTCTGTGGAAAATAAGGATTTAATTAATGATCCACTGCTGTTGTAAACGTCTGTTATATTTGCTGCATTTTTAATATGTCATTATTTTAAAGATTTTGTCTTGAGCTTCTCTGTGCTTACGTCCTTCATAAAGGCTGCATGGTTATTTGACCGTAGATGAGGGACAATAGTGGTATTACAGATTTCAAAGAAAATATCTTAATACTAAAAAGTAAACATAAGCTTGACAAAAAAAGATCCGATCAATGTCTTAACAAATGCCCTTAAATAATGCAGCCTGTAGTTTACAGCAAGCATCTAGTATGGAGTCAGAAAAATCTCAAAAGAAATTCACGCAAAAGACACGATGTACACATGCGTAGCCTAATTCACGTGCGTAAAATATTTATTTATATTCACAAAAACAATTCACGTGCTCAAAATAAAAATACATATTCATAAAATACGTTTCACAAATGCAAAACCCCATTTGCAAGTGTGTAAGAGTGTACAAAAACTTTTAAATGTTTAAAACTTGCGAGTTCATCCTGAATGAGAATGTGCAAATCCTCTTTCACGTACGACTCCCCCTGGATAAGTGTGTGTGTATTTTTGAGACTGTCCTGGCAGAAGCAAGCAACTCGTAACCTTTCAGCCAATCAGATGAGAGCTGTATTCAATATCACCGACTCTGCGCTCCTTTTGCGCAGACGATTTCTCTCCAGCATGGCGAACAGAGAAAGAGATGCACAGGCTTCAACCCAGAACTATTAAATCCCCTGACTATCATTGACTAAAAACTTAATTTACATTATATCTAATGAAAGTAAACTGGCTGTTGTTGTGCCGTAGTACGGAGACCCGGAAGGGATGTGATGGTGGAACAAAAAACTGAGTGGGAGAAAAAAAAAATGGGTGGAAGAAAAAAAAACAATGATAGGAAAATATATATTTTTATGTTTTTGCGTTCCCTCGCAAAGATTGCGTTCCCTCGCAAAACTGTTTTTCCACAAACACTTCCCTTAAGTGAATTCATAGATGTCAACCCTCCCGTTTTTGCCTGGATTATCCCGTATTTTACTACTCTGTCCTGCTATCATCATATCATTCATCAGCGAATGCATGTATGAGCCAACGACTGGTATGCGCTGACTGACTGAAGCGCTCCGTATGATAAACTGATCCCAGATCAGCTTCGTACACACCAAAGTGACACCTCTGTTATCAAACAAGTGAAGAGCAGCAAATTAATCTCTCGTTTTTTATTTGATTACAGTGGTGTCACTGTATAATGCACAGATCTATAATGAAAGTATTCCATTACTTTCGTAACTGTTTGTGCATTAGTTTGTCATTAGGTGTGTTTAAAATAAAACACGCAGGACGGACATGTTTACAAATAAAATCAAATTGTTTTCTGCCAACTCCACCAGATTATTGTTCTAATATGACCGTAAAGTAAAAAAAACACTGTATTTTTGCATGATTTTGGCGTGCTATTATTAAAATATGAAACAGTATATGATATGAAAAGCGAGCACAGTGGTACATTAGGACATGTAGAACAATAATCTGGTGGAGTTGGCAGAAAACAATTAGATTTTATTTTTTAATGATTTTTCTAATATGACTCTTCAGTAAAAACACTGTGTTTTTCATGATTTTAGCGTGCTATTCAAATATAAAACAGTAATATGATATGAAAAGTGAGCACAGTGGTAACATAACAATTGTACAGCAACATTTTTTTTTTAATATTTAGCAACATTCCACATGAAAAAGGGAAAATATTTACCGAAAAACACAAATAAACCAATAAAACAATCATAATAGTACAGTATACACCTAAATAGTAGGTTGTAAATATGAAAACGAATATGAATAGTTATGACAGCCGGGTAATGACTTTTAAATGCTATTAATTTTGTTGTTAAAGTCGCAAATAAAACACAATTACAGCAAAACAAAGAAAAATTAAAGCTGCAAGCAGCGATGATAGGGACCTCGCACCCCGGCTCACCGCCGCCCGGTGGCCTCAGGATGACAGAGAACAGCGAACAATATTAATTTAAGCCGATATATAGAAAAACCTGAGAAAAATCACAGTTTTATGGCAAATTTCCTTCTGTCAGCAGGTGGCGCTAATACTGTGACTCAACATTGGCATGTAGATGTCGTCAGGAGAGGAACGTTATCAACCATGTGAAGTTTCAGGCAGAACGGACTTTGTGTGGTTGAGTTATAAGCCAAACTACCTTCTGCCAGCAGGTGGCGCTATGACTGTGACTCAATATTGGCATGTAGATGTCTTCAGGAGAGCACTCTTATCAAACATGTGAATTTTCAGGCAGATCGGACTTTGTTTGGCTGAGTTATAAGTGATTTCCTGTTGCCAGCAGGTGGCGCTATAACTGTAGCTGGATATTGGCATGTGGATGTGTTCAGGAGAGGTGTTTTATCAACCATGTGAAGTTTCGGGCTTATAGGACATTGTGTGGTAGAGTTATAAGCCAAACTACCTTCTGTCAGCAGGTGGCGCTATAACTGTGACTCAATATTGGCATGCTGATGTCTTCAGGACAGGACTCTTATCAAACTTGTGAATTTTCAGGCATATCGGACACTGTATGGCCGAGTTATGAGTGATTTATTGTTGCCAGCAGGTGGCGCTATGTCTGTGATTTAATATTGGCATGTAGATGTCTTCAGGAGAGGACCCGTATCGAACATGTTTATTTTCAGGCAGATCGGACATTGTTTGGCTGAGTTATGAGTGATTTCCTGTTGCCAGCAGGTGGCGCTATAACTGTAACTGGATATTGGCATGTAGATGTGTTCAGGAGAGGTCTTTTATCAACCATGTGAAGTTTCGGGCAGATCGGACATTGTGTGAATGAGTTATAAGTACTTCCTGTTCCATGGCGAAGCGTTGATGTTTGTCAGTCTGCCATGGACACGCCCCTCAGCGAAAACTCTAAATCTTCACAATATATCATCGCTAGAGCTTTCAGATAACACAACCTAAATTTGGTGCTGATAGGATAAAATTTGTTGGAGGAGTTTGTTATGCTGTAAAACACGTCACTTCCTGTTGCCAGCAGGTGGCGCTATAACTATAACCGGATATTGGCATGTAAACGTGTTCAGGTCAGGACGGTTATCATACGTGTTAATTTTGAGGCAGATCGGATAATGCATGCCTGAGTTATAGCAACTTCCTGTTTCATGGCGAATCGTCAAAGTTTGCGAGGCCGCCAAGGACACGCCCATCGCCGAAAACTCTAAAGCTTCGCAATTTAACATCGCCAAGGCCTTTAGATGACAAAACCCAATTTTGGTGTTGATCGGATGAAATCCCTAGGAGGAGTTCGTTCAAATACAACCCCTGGAAATGGCAAAATCGCCACTTTTTCGCCGCAGGAAATCAAAAATATCCGACTTCCTGTTGGGTTTGAGATTTTGCCCCTCTAGACTTTTTTGTAGGTCTTGGCATGTTTGAGGTGTGTGCCAATTTTCGTGCGTGTGCGTGATTCGTAGCTCGGGGGCTAGTCCGTCACAAGTGCATAGGTGGCGCTGTCGAGCCATTTTGCCACGCCCACTTCCGAAACCTATAATAAACGTAAATTTTCGCCACTTCTGAGGCGTGTGCAAAGTTTCGTGAGTTTTCGGGCATGTTTAGCCCCTCAAAATCGCGATTCATTTCGGAGAAGAAGAAGAAGAAGAAGAAGAAGAAGAAGAATTAAAGCTGCAAGCAGCGATGATAGGGACCTCGCACCCCGGCTCACCGCCGCCCGGGGGTCTCAAGATGACAGAGAACAGCGAACAATATTAATTGAAGCTGATGTGTAAAAATACCTAAGAAAAATTACTGATTTATGCCAAATTTCCTCCTGTCAGCAGGTGGCGCTATGACTGTTACTCAATATTGGCATGTAGATGTCTTCAGGAGAGGAACTTTAACAACCATGTGAAGTTTCAGGCAGATCGGACATTGTGTGGTTGAGTTATAAGCCAAAATATCTTCTGCCAGCTGGTGGCGCTATAACTGTAACTGGATTTTGGCATGTAGATGCGTTCAGGAGAGGTCTTTTATCAACCATGTGAAGTTTCGGGCTGATCAGACATTGTGTGAATGAGTTATAAGTACTTCCTGTTCCATGGCGAAGCGTTGATGTTTGTCAGGCCATCACGGACACGCCCCTCGGCGAAAACTCTAGATGTTCACATTATATGATCGCTAGAGCTTTCAGATAACACCACCTAAATTTGGTGCTGATACGATAAAATTTGTGGGAGGAGTTTGTTATGCTGTAAAACATGTCACTTCCTGTTGCCAGCAGGTGGCGCTATAACTGTAACTGGATATTGGCATGTAAACGTGTTCAGCTCAGGACGGTTATCATACGTGTTAATTTTGAGGCAGATCGGATAATGCATGCCCGAGTTATAACAACTTCCTGTTTCATGGCGAATCGTCAAAGTTTGCGAGGCCGCCACGGACACGCCCATCGCCGAAAACTCTAAAGCTTCGCAATTTAACATCGCCAAGGCCTTTAGATGACAAATCCCAATTTTGGTGTTGATCGGATGAAATCCCTAGGAGGAGTTCGTTCAAATACAACGCCTGGAAATGGCAAAAACACCACCTTTTCGGCGCAGGAAGTCAAAAATATCCGACTTCCTGTTGGGTTTGAGATATTGCTCCAAGAGACTTTTTGGTAGGTTTTGGCATGTTTGAGGTGTGTGCCAATTTTCGTATGCGTGCGTGATTCGTAGCTCGGGGGCTCGTCCGTTCTAATTTATAGGTGGCGCTGTTGAGTCATTTTGCCACGCCCACTTCCGAAACCTATAATAAACGTAAATTTTCACCACTTCTGAGGCGTGTGCAAAGTTTCGTGAGTTTTCGGGCATGTTAAGACCCCCTAAAGGCCGATTCATTTCGGAGAAGAAGAAGAAGAAGAAGAATAATAATAATTAAAGCTGCAAGCAGCGATGATAGGGACCTCGCACCCCGGGCTCACCGCCGCCCGGTGGCCTCAGGATGACAGAGAACAGCGAACAATAATAATTTAAGCCGATATATAGAAAAACCTGAGAAAAATCACAGATTGATGGCAAATTTCCTTCTGTCAGCAGGTGGCGCTAAGACTGTGACTCACCATTGGCATGTAGATGTCGTCAGGAGAGGACTTTTATCAACCATGTGAAGTTTCAGGCAGATCAGACATTGTGTGATTGAGTTATAAGCAAACTACTTTCTGTCTGCAGGTGGCGCTATGATTGTGACTCGATATTGGCATGTAGATGGCTTCAGGAAAGGACTTTTATCAATAATGTGAAATTTCGGGCTGATCGGACATTGTGTGATTGAGGTATAAGCCAAACTACCTTCTGACAGCAGGTGGCGCTATGACTGTGACTCAATATTAGCATGTAGATGTCTTCAGGAGAGAACTCTTATCAAACTTGTGAATTTTCAGGCAGATCGGACACTGTTTGGCTGAGTTATAAGTGATTTCCTGTTGCCAGCAGGTGGCGCTATGTCTGTGACTCAGTATTGGCATGTAGATGTGTGCAGGAGAGAACTTTTATCAACCAAGTGAAGTTTTAGGCAGATTGGACATTGTGTGATTGAGTTATAAGCCAAAGTACCTTCTGCCAGCAGGTGGCGCTATGACTGTTACTCAATATTGACATGTAGATGTCTTCAGGAGAGGACCCTCACCGAACATGTGAATTTTCAGGCAGATCGGACATTGTTTGGCTGAGTTATAAGTGATTTCCTGTTGCCAGCAGGTGGCGCTATAACTGTAACTGGATATTGGCATATAGATGTGTTCAGGAGAGGACTCTTATCAACCATGTGAAGTTTCAGGCTGATCGGACCATGTGTGAATGAGTTATAAGTACTTCCTGTTCCATGGCGAAGCATTGATGTTTGTCAGTTCGCCAGGGACACGCCCATCGGTGAAAACTCTAGACCTTCACAATATATCATCGCTAGAGCTTTCAGATAACACCACCTAAATTTGGTGCTGATACGGTAAAAATTGTGCAAGGAGTTTGTTATGCTGTAAAACACATCACTTCCTGTTGCCAGCAGGTGGCGCTATAACTGTAACTGGATATTGGCATGTAGACGTGTTCAGGTCAGGACGGTTATCATACGTGTTGATTTTGAGGCAAATCAGATAATGTATGCCTGAGTTATAGCAACTTCCTGTTTCATGGCGAATCGTCAAAGTTTGCGAGGCCGCCACGGACACGCCCATCGCCGAAAACTCTAAAGCTTCGCAATTTAACATCGCCAAGGCCTTTAGATGAGAAAACCCAATTTTGGTGTCGATCGGATAAAATCCCTAGGAGGAGTTCGTTCAAATACAACGCCTGGAAATGGCAAAAACGCCACTTTTTCGCCGCAGGAAGTCAAAAATATCCGACTTCCTGTTAGGTTTGAGACTTCGCTCCAAGAGACTTTTTTGTATGGTTTGGCATGTTTGAGGTGTGCGCCAATTTTCGTGCATGTGCGTGATTCGTAGTTCGGGGGCTAGTCCGTCACAAGCGCATAGGTGGCGCTGTCGAGTCATTTTGCCACGCCCACTTCCGAAACCTATAACAAACGTAAATTTTCGCCACTTCTGGGGCGTGTGCAAAGTTTCGTGAGTTTTCGGGCATGTTTAGACCGCCTAAAGGCCGATTCATTTCGGAGAAGAAGAAGAAGAAGAAGAAGAAGAAGAAGAATAATAATAATTAAAGCTGCAAGCAGCGATGATAGGGACCTCGCACCCCGGCTCACCGCCGCCCGGTGGCCTCAGGATGACAGAGAACAGCGAACAATATTAATTTAAGCCGATATATAGAAAAACCTGGCAACCCAGTGGCGCAGTAGGTAGTGCTGTTGCCTCACAGCAAGAACGTCGCTGTGTCGCAGGTTCGAACCTCGGCTGGGCTGGGTCAGTTGGCGTTTCTGTGTGGAGTTTGCATGTTCTCCCTGGGTTCGCGTGGGTTTCCTCCGGGTGCTCCGGTTTCCCCCACAGTCCAAAGACATGCAGTACAGGTGAATTGGGTAAGCTAAATTGTCCATAGTGTATGAGTGTGAATGTGTGTGTGGAAGTTCCCAGAGATGGGTTGCGGCTGGAAGGGCATCCGTTGCGTAAAATCGTGCTGGATAAGTTGGCGGTTCATTCCGCTGTGGCGACCCCGCAAGGGACAAAGCCGACAAGAAAATGAATGAATGAATGAAATAGAAAAACCTGAGAAAAATCACAGATTTATGGCTAATTTCCTTCTGTCAGCAGGTGGCGCTAAGACTGTGATTTAACATTGGCATGTAGATGTCGTCAGGAGAGGACTTTTATCAACCATGTGAAGTTTCAGGCAGAACGGACTTTGTGTGGTTGAGTTATAAGCCAAACTACCTTCTGCCAGCAGGTGGCGCTATGTCTGTGACTCAATATTGGCATGTAGATGTCTTCAGGAGAGGACCCGTATCGAACATGTTGATTTTCAGGCAGATCGGACATTGTTTGGCTGAGTTATAAGTGATTTCCTGTTGCCAGCAGGTGGCGCTATAACTGTAACTGGATTTTGGCATGTAGATGTCTTCAGGAGAGTACTGTTATCAATCATCTGAAGATTCAGCCCGATCGGACATTGTGTGAATGAGTTGTAAGTACTTCCTGTTCCATGGCGAAGCGTTGATGTTTGTCAGTCCACCACGGACACGCCCCTCGGTGAAAACTCTAGATCTTCACAATATATCATTGCTAGAGCTTTTAGATAACACCAGGCTAATTTGGTGCTGATAGGATGAAATTTGTGGGAGGAGTTTGTTTTGCTGTAAAACACGTCACTTCCTGTTGCCAGCAGGTGGCGCTATAACTGTGACTGGATATTGGCATGTAGACGTGTTCAGGTCAGGACGGTTATCATACGTGTGAATTTTGAGGCAGATCGGATAATGCATGCCTGAGTTATAGCAACTTCCTGTTTCATGGCGAATCGTCAAAGTTTGCGAGGCCGCCACGGACACGCCCATCGCCGAAAACTCTAAAGCTTCGCAATTTAACATCGCCAAGGCCTTTAGATGACAAAACCCAATTTTGGTGTTGATCGGATAAAATTCCTAGGAGGAGTTCGTTCAAATACAACGCCTGGAAATGGCAAAAACGCCACTTTTTCGCCGCAGGAAATCAAAAATATCCGACTTCCTGTTGGGTTTGAGATTTTGCCCCTCTAGACTTTTTTGTAGGTCTTGGCATGTTTGAGGTGTGTGCCAATTTTCGTGCGTGTGCGTGATTCGTAGCTCGGGGGCTAGTCCGTCACAAGTGCATAGGTGGCGCTGTCGAGCCATTTTGCCACGCCCACTTCCGAAACCTATAATAAACGTAAATTTTCGCCACTTCTGAGGTGTGTGCAAAGTTTCGTGAGTTTTCGGGCATGTTTAGCCCCTCAAAATCGCGATTCATTTCGGAGAAGAAGAAGAAGAAGAAGAAGAAGAAGAATAATAATAATTAAAGCTGCAAGCAGCGATGATAGGGACCTCGCACCCCGGCTCACCGCCGCCCGGTGGCCTCAAGATGACAGAGAACGGCGAACAATATTAATTTAAGCCGATATATAAAAAAAAACCTGCGAAAAATCACAGATTTATGCCAAATTTCCTCCTGTCAGCAGGTGGCGCTATGACTGTGACTCAACATTGGCATGTAGATGTCTTCAGGATAGGAACTTTATCAACCATGTGAAGTTTAGGCAGATCGGACATTGTGTGGTTGAGTTATAAGCCGAACTACCTTCTTCCAGCAGGTGGCGCTATGACTGTGACTCAATATTGGCATGTAGATGTCTTCAGGAGAGGAACTTTATCAACCATGTGAAGTTTCAGGCAGATCGGACATTGTGTGGTTGAGTTATAAGCCGAACTACCTTCTTCCAGCAGGTGGCGCTATGACTGTGACTCAATATTGGCATGTAGATGTCTTCAGGAGAGGAACTTTATCAACCATGTGAAGTTTCAGGCAGATCGGACATTGTTTGGCTGAGTTATAAGTGATTTCCTGTTGCCAGCAGGTGGCGCTATAACTGTAACTGGATATTGGCATGTAAATGTCTTCAGGAGAGGACATTTATCAACCATGTGAAGTTTCAGGCAGATTGAACATTGTGTGGTAGAGTTATAAGCCAAACAACCTTCTGTCAGCAGGTGGCGCTATAACTGTGACTCAATATTGGCATGCAGATGTCTTCAGGAGAGGACTCTTATCAAACT
>LR812530.1:15612337-15668597 GCA_903798195.1 Danio kyathit | reverse complement strand
TTAAAGCAAACATCAAGTGTTCATTGAGATGTGTTTGAGATTGTGTTGTCTGCCATATCTTTTGTCTGTCTTTTCTGGGTTTTTTTCTCGTAAGGGATGGCTTTCAAAAATGATGACATGAAACTCTGCTGGGTGGTTGCGCTAGTTTACCAACACTTGTTTGGGTCTGTAATTTCTTGGCATCTTCATAAGGGTGGTATTGTTTTAAATGATAAAACAGGTTTGTGGTTTTGCCTGCTTTTGATGACACGTTGCTCTGTTTTGTGTCCGTCTGCAAAAAACTAAGTAGCTCCAGACTACTAAGGTCTAGTGACATTTCTTGTCAACAATTTTTTCTTACTCCTCCAAGTGCAGCTAACATTGTTTGGCTGTAAACTTGTACTGTGTGCGGCACCCGGAAAGGCAGGTCACAAAATGCCTGCGCAGCTGTACTCATAGTGTGTAAATATTATCGAACACTTATCGAACTGTCATTATCGTTTTATCGGAAAATATATATAGTGATAATTATCAATATCGAATTATCGCCCAGCCCTATATATATATATATATCTCCTTTGGCCCCTTTAATGTTTCAGACATATAATGTTTGACAAAATGTTGACAAAAAAAATCTTACAGTTTTTGTTTTGTTTCTAGTCCAAATATCTAAAAAACGCTTAAACCAATAAGCATTTTTTTAGAAAGCAAAAAATATTTCATTGATTTCAGAAAGAATAAGTACAAATTAACTGAGTTTTTTTTATTAAAACAAGCAAAAATGGTCTGCCAATGAATTAAGCAAAATGATCTTGTTTGAAGTAAGATTAATGTGCTTACCCCACTGGCAGATTATTTGGCTTGTTTTAAGAAAAACTCACAAAGAAAACTTATTTTATCAATTTTTAATGTTTGGACTAGAAACAAGACAAAAACTCTAGGTAGAAAAAGCTTTTTTTTTTGCAGTGCATAGCATACATTCCATGCACACTTTGACCATGTGTGTCAAACACACTTACAGAAATCTGAATGAAAATAGAATAAGAAATCTCTTAAACAAGTCAAGACATAGAGTAGCTTGTTATTAAGGGTGTGATATAAAGCAGAGATCAGTTAATTACAGTTGCCGAGCAACATTGCAATTTACCACATTTATACAGAATTCCATTGATGTGTGTCACTTGTGTGAATAAGCTATTTTACCGCTGCTTACAAATTGTCTCGTACAACTTTAATAGAGTAAGAACTGTTATCCTTTTGTCTTTGTTACGTAATACCAGATTTTGTCAGATTAGATTATTCATGTTTACTAATTTGTTATGAATAATGTCATTTCTGGGTTTACTTTGATCAATTTCAAAATAGGGCTGGGCGATATGACGAAACTCTTAGTAACACTTTTATTTTTTTTAAATTCACACTATTAACTATTACCTGCCTACACTGTAAAAAAATGCAGGCTTCCACACAATTCCCTCATGTTGTTCCAACACAGATCGATTAACTTAATTGTTTTTATTCCATCAACTCTAAGTAGATTGAACATACAACAATTAAGTTGACAAAAAAACTCAGGAATTGTGTTGATTCAGCTCATTTTAAATAAGTAGCTTGAATAAGCTGCAAAAAATCATTTTTGAGAGGATTATTAAGATATTCACTGTTTATTAGTAGCTAAAAAATATTATCTTATTCTACATCCCTAATCCAAAAATACTAAATAACTACTACTATCTTAATTAACTATAGATAAGCAGATAATTAGTAGTTTATTGAGCTAATAGTTAATCTCATAACCAGATTATGATATATATCGTGATATAGTTCCATTTCTGTAAATTTGATCAATTAGTAGTTTACAGTGGGGAATATACATATTGAACACAACATAACGCAACAAATGTTCCTGGGAATAATATTTCTAAAGCTGTTGACATGGAATTGAACCAGATTTTGGTAAAAACTCAAACAATACAAACATAAGAATGAAACAAACAAAAAAAAAAACTGAAAAAATAGTTGTGTAATAACAATGAAATGACAAAAGGAGAAAGTACTGAAGTACTGAAATGCATTTAAGACTTGTACAGTGTGTATATATATATATATATATATATATATATATATATATATATATATATATATATATATATATATATATATATATATATATATATATATATATATATATATACAAAAGGCTTTATTGGTGATGGCAGCTTAAAGACGTCTCTCATGTAGATGAAGATGAATTTTTTTTCTTCACAGACTTCAACAGAGTGTAAAAAATCTTGATAGTTCCGTGAGTCTCGTCTATCAGATCTGATCTTTAGTTTGTATTTTATATTGGATTCAATCAGGTGACTGGCATAGCCATTCTACAGCTTGATTTTCTTTCTCTGAAAGCATTTGAGAGTTTCCTTGGCTGTGTTTTGGATCATTGTCTTGCCGAAATGTCCACCCTGGTTTCATCTTCATCATCCTGATAATGTAGTTGGACTGAAGGAGCTAATATTAATTTACAATGATGAAGGGCAGAGGGTTACTACTGAGATATTTCAGCTGCTCTCTGAGCTTCCACCTTTCTACACCTCCCTTTCTTCATTTGTTCAATACTTTTTCCCTTTGTCATTTTATTTGATTACACATAACTTA
Organism: Danio kyathit; assembly: GCA_903798195.1. NCBI lineage: Eukaryota > Metazoa > Chordata > Actinopteri > Cypriniformes > Danionidae > Danio > Danio kyathit. The sequence goes on along the minus strand of LR812530.1, from coordinate 15,665,963 downwards.
ATTTGTCAACTAATTAGATTTGTTTTCTTTGCATTTATGGATTTCTTGTTATCAACATCCAGGGAAAATTTCAAGTCAACAGCACCTTTAGAAATATGTCTTCTGAGAAAAATGGTAACGTGTTCAATACTTATTTTTATAAGTACTGTATATATACTGTATATATATATACAGTATATATAACCACATATACTGTATATATATATATATATATATATATATATATATATATATATATATATATATATATATATATATATATATATATATATATATATATAACCACATATAAAGGACTATTTCTTTTTTTACATTCATTCATTTTCTCTTCAGCTTAGTCCCTTTATTATTCTGGGGTTGTCACAGCGGAATGAACCGACAACTTATCCAGCACATTTTGCGCATCGGATGCCCTTCCAGCTGCAACCCATAACTGGAAAACATCCATACACTCTCATTCACACACATATACTACGGCAAATTTAGCTTACCCAATTCACTTATACTGCATGTCTTTGGACTTGTGGGAGAAACTGAAGCACCCGGAGGAAATCCACGCAAACACAGGGAGAACATGCAAACTCCACACAGAAATGCCAACTGACCCAGCCGAGGCTCGAACCAGCGACCTTCTTGCTGTGAGGCAAACATGCTACCCACTGCACCACCGCGTCACCTCTTTTTTTACATTTTAAAGTATGTTGTCAGTTTTCTTTTTCACAATGTAGTTACTCATGTTTCTGTTTGCATCTTCATAATGGCATGTAATATTATGCTTCTATTATTAGTAAAAAAGCATTACTCTCTGTAAACATTGTATCTGTGAACCCACAAAATAAACAATAGACTTTCTATTTCGTCCAAAGAATTAGAATATTGAGGGAAAGTCTATTAATTTTAATAATTTGTTTCAAAAAGTGAAACTTGTGTGTTATATTAGTTCACTACAAACAACGTGACATATTTCAAGCCTTTATTTCTTTCAGTTTTAATGATTATGGATTAAAGATGACAAAAACTCAAATCCAGTATTTCACAAAATTACAATATTTCATGGGACCAATAAAAAAAGGATCTTAAACACATGTTGGCCTATGAAAATTGTGTTAATTTACTGTTTTATGTCCTCAGTACTTTGTTAGGCCTCCTTTTGCACTAATTAAAGCAGTTGCTTTGATATCGGCCTTCAGCTCCTCTGCATTTCGGGGTGTCTGTTCCCTCATCCTCCTCTTGACAATAGCCCAGATTTTCAATGGGGTTTAACAGAGGGTGTTTTCAGTCTGTTTCCTGCCCATTAAGAACTATGGTCCTTAAACCAGGTACTGGTAGCTTTGGCACTGTGTGCAGGTGCCAAGTCCTGCTGGAAATAAAAATAAAATCATCATCTCCAAAAGCTTGTTGGCAGCAAGAAGCATTAGGTGCTCTAAAACTGATCCTGGTCCTGATATAGAGCTGCATTGACTGTGGACTTGATAAAAGACAATGGACCCACACCAGCATATGACATGGCTCCCCAAACCGTCACTGACTGTGGAAACTTCACACTGGACATTAAGCAGCTTGACTTTTGTGTCTCTCCTCTCTTGATTTCCAAATGAAATACAAAATTTGCTTTCATCTAAAAAGAGGACCTGGGACCACTGGGCAACTGACCAGTACTTTTTCTCTTTAGCCCAGCTCAGACACTTCAATTCAATTCAATTCAATTCAATTCAATTCAATTCAATTCAATTCAATTCAATTCAATTCATGTTTATTTAAATAGCACTTTTACAATATAGATTGTGTCAAAGCAGCTTAACATAGTTCTGGTAAAGTCCAGATTTCAGAGCTGAAGTTCAGTTTAGTTTAGTTCAGTGTGGTTTAAATTTCAAACACTGTAGAGCAAATCCACCGAAGCGCAGCTCCACAAGTCCCGATCCGAGCAAGGCAGCTGCGAGGAAAAAAAACTTCACCAATTGACGAAGTGAAGGGAAAAAAAACCTAGAGACAAACCAGGCTTTGTTGAGCACGACCATTATTCTTCTGGACAAACTTCCTGTGTGGAGCTGCAGTCTAGAGGCTGGAGAAGCTGGACGTCCATCGTGGAGAAGCTGCAGGTATGAGAAGGGCACCGTGCCCACAGGATCAATGCAGTGACTCGTTTGTCACTGTTGTCTTTTAGTAATCAGTCTCATGCACTCCATTCCTCCATGACCACCGCAGCATCATCTTGGGATACGGTCTGGTCCAGGATTATAGATACCTTGAGATCATCTCTTCACAGGTCTTGGATCGCATCAATGGCGCTGCATAGTCTCTAGGGACCTCGGAATGAGTATCCCCAGGTGGAAATAGAGAATAAAGAAAATAATAAGCGTAGCTGCTGTTCATAGTGTATTTAAACGAGATGCAAAAATGGAGTGTTATAAATAAAAATAGCAGTTATATAAACAAACAAACAAACATGTTGAGTTTTTAACACAATGTCTGGTGTATTAAGGAGTGTGTCCTACAGGTGGTTGACGTTGTTTTTTGTTCAGGAGTGGCTTGTCTCATGGAATTCTACAGCTGTAGCCCATGTCATGCAGATGTCTGTATGTTGTGGTTCTTGATGTTCTGACACCAACCTCAGTCACCCTTGTTTGACAATCCTCTCAAGGCTGCGATCATACTTGTGCACCTTTTCCAGCCACATTTTCCCTTCCTCTTTACACTCTATTAATATACTTAGATACTGCACTCTGTGAGCATCCAGCTTCTTTTGCAATTGCCTTTTGAGACTTTTCCTTGGGTTCCTAGGGACACTCATTTCGGTTAATTTATGGTTAACTGAATATTAACCGTTAACTTGTTAACTGGTCAGATTAATATTAAAATATTATTTAATTAAAAAATAATAATAGATGTGTCTATTTTGTGTGACACATTAAATATTGCATTTTAAAATACTGATTTATTTTAACATGTGAACAGCATAGAAAAACAGAATAAACTAAATAAAAAAAATAAAAAAAAACAGACCTGCCCTAGATGTTTTTTACTTAAATGACAAATTTAGATTGCAAAACGAAAACACTGACTGAATACTTTTTAAGAACTGGCAGAGGCTGTTTATTCCAATCATGTTTTTTTCTTCCGTTAAATAAAACAAAAAATCAGGCTACCTCAAATCAATCGCTTCACAGAAAATATGCATTTAATTAATGCTTCGCTGTTATTATTATATTACAAAACCTCTGTCAACATTTTTAAATAGAAGTCATTAATTTAAAGATTATGTTTTATGATTATGACTTAGCCTATTTCCTCTGTCTCACTCTCGGTTCATGTGTGCGCTCGCTGCGTGTGATGAAAGACAATGACAATGAACCTTAAGGCTCATACCTTTACTTTTAGTAAGGTATAAGCTACTATAGCATATAACAATTTTGTTGTTTACATATGATATTGCATTCATTCGCATTCATGTTTTATAAGCTATAAAATGAAAGCCTCAGTTTTGGTGCAGTTATTCATTATGCAAAAATCAAGAAAATCTTTGGATTTGTTTGATTGGTAGATTAGGCTATGTAGGCTATTTAAAAATTGATATTATATAAGAAATTTTAAGAACTAATTTTCCAAATGGGAAAAAAAGGTTGGTTTGTTGGTTGTACACTAAATCATCAGCCTGTTTGTTGAGTTTATGACGTGGACCCAGGACAGAGGCGATCAGCATCAGCGCTGGTTTGGCATCAACTCGTCTGTGTCAAACTGTGAAATATCGAGTTAACAAATACTGAGTTAACAAATATGTGTTGCATTTGCACATTTAGGGGCCGATCACAGCGAACACGCTTTTCCGTTCCAAAAACGCGAGGCGCACCTCACTGCCTTTTATGTTGCGGTGATCTTTTCACTAGTAAATGACTGAATCAGCTGACCCGTATTGTGTGCGAGTGTTGTTATAATTGTAATATTTAATAACATTGTGATATTCAAGATTTGTAAAGTCATACAGCTCTTGATAACTTAAAACAGCGACCACTAGTCTTTTTCATCATTAAAGCTCTCCATAGTCGTCTTGACAAAACAAACACTGCTGTCAGCTCAACGGAAACCCCGCCTCTGCTTTCATTTGATTGAAGACAGAAAAAGACGAGACTGGCGTAACGCACTTTTACCGCTCAGGGTTGACTTTTTCTTAAACTACGCGCAATGGCAAAACGCAAGGCGCATAAACAGTGCACAAAACACTCTCGGCCGTTAATAAACTATTCAAAAGATGCACCTCTCTAAAAATATATAAAATAGTATTTTTTAATCGTTTAACTGATACCATTAACCAGTTACAAACACACCCTTTCGGTTAACAGTTAATCGGTTATTTTGATTCCTAGTTCCAATAATGGTCTTCTGCACCACTGTCAAGTCAGAAATCTATGCCATGATTCTGAAACCTACTAGGCCAGACTAAGACAATTTCAAGGCTTTGCATTAAATAGTCGACTAGATTGAGACATGGAGCATACAATGTTGAACTTTGTCATGATATTCTAATTTTGTGAAATACTGGATTTGAGTTTTTGTCATCTTTAATCCATAATCATTCAAATTTAAACAAATGAAGGCTTGAAATATTTCACTTTGTGTGTAGTGAACTTTCACTTTAAACTTTCCCTCAATATTCTAATTTTTTGGCGAATACCTGTATATCTTCATATTGCACAACTCTGTTTGCAATATGAAGAGATTGTATAAAAAAATCTGATGAAACTAAATTTCATTACGATTATAATAAAATGTAAGCTTCATCTTTTTATGAATCGCACATGCTGCATTATCGGTTTAATTATTTAGGTTAATAACTTTATGTAACTAATATTAAAAGATGTAAAAGCGGCAATTGTGATTCTTAATTAAGCATAGAGGTGTAGAGACATCGCTAAGAGAACATATGACATACTGTACTGTTGGGAAAATTCCAGGAACTTCTTATTTTAATCCTGTTGAATCACCACTGAAAGGAGTGAATATGTGGTGAACACACTGGAATGAATGGCTAAACATGAATAAACATGCCAGACTGTGTACCTACTAGAGCTATTTACTTACAGCTAAGATACACATTTGCTTTCCAGCACTATTTGCGTACTGTTTGCTGTGCTATAAATGCATGTAAATGTGTTTACAGTCAAACTTCCAGGCACACCTATGCTGAAAGAATGACACATGACATGAGATGTTGGATATTATCTGTCAAGGATGATAAAAGTACACAATGTCTGCATGTACTCATAATTCCAATATCCAGAAATGACTCATTGATGTTGTATCAGACATTACAACTGAGTCAAAATGATAATGATAGCAGCCTACTCACACTGCAATAATCATAGTCTGAGTAGGTACACACACAGATAATTTGTTTATAATAAAATCAATGGAATTACTTACATTTATTAACAAGTTATTTTAAAATAACAGCATAATTCAGTTTTTTCACAATTACTCTTTCAGTGTGTTTTTTGTCAAAAAACGAATCACAAATTTTTGAATAGAAATGTATTAAGGAACTGTTCAGATTCCATAATTTTATTACATATTTCCTTTTTAGCTTATCACATCAGCGATCACATGTACTCGTATGCGAAAAACTGAAAGTAAAAACTCAAAATGATAAGGGAAAAATCCTATTAAAACCTACAAAAACCTGATGTCTAATTTGACTCCACAACGGAAAAGGACGATGGGTAGATAGAGACAGTTAGGTCCATAAATATTTGGACATTGACACAATGCTAACATTTTTGGCTCTATAAACAACACAATGGATTTGAAATGAAATGAACAAGATGTGCGTTAACTGTGGACTGTCAGCTGTCAGTATTTACATCCAAATCAGGTGAACGCTGTAGGAATTACAACAGTTTGCACATGTGCCTCCCACTAGTTAAGGGACCCTAAGTAATTGGACAAAATATTAATCATAAATCAAACTTTTACTTTTTAATACTTGGTTGAAAATCCTTTGCAGTCAATTACAGCCTGAAGTATGCTTTAGGTCATTCTCCATCTGCACTGTGAAGTGCCGTCCAATGAGTTCTGAAGCATTTGGCTGAATATGAGCAGAAAATATTGCCTGAAACACTTCAGATTTCATCCTGCTGCATTTGTCAACAGTCACATCATCAATAAATACAAGAGAACCAGTTCCATTGCCCACGCCATGTCACTACTACCACCACGCTTCACTGCTTAGGATCATGAGCAGTTCCTTTCTTCTCCATACTCTTCTCTTCCCATCACTCTGGTAAAAGTTTATCTTGATCTCATCTGCCCATAGGATGTTGTTCCAGCACTGTGAAGGTTTTTTTAGAATCTAATCTGGTCTTCCTGTTTTTGAGGCTCACCAATGGTTTACATCTTGTGGTGAACCCTCTGTATTCACTCTGGTGTAGTCTTCTCTTAATTGTTGACTTTGACACACATACACCTACCTCCTGGACAGTGTTCTTGATCTGGCCAACTGTTGGAAAGGGTGTTTTCTTCACCAGGGAAATAATTCTTTGGTCGTTCACCAGTTGTTTTCTTTGGTCTTCTGGGTCTTTTGGTGTTGCTGAGCTCACTGGTGCATTCTTTCTTTTTAAGAATGTTTCAAACAGTTGTTTTGGCCATGCCTAATGTTTTTGCTATCTTTCTGATGGGTTTGTATTGTTTTTTTCAGCCTAATGATGGCTTGCTTGACTGATAGTGTCAGCTCTTTGGATTTTATCATGGGAGTTTGAGAGCTTGAGATTCCAAATGCAAATAGCACACTTGAAATGAACTCTGGACCTTTTATCTGCTCATTGTAATTGGAATAATGAGGGAATAACACGCACCTGGCCATGGAACAGCTTAGAAGCCAATTGTCCAATTACTTTTAAACCCTTAACAAGTGGGGTCACATATGCAAACTGTTGTAATTCCTACACCGTACACCAGATTTGGATGTAAATACTTTCACATTAAAGCTGACAATCTGCAGTTAAAGCACATCTTGTTCGTTTCATTTCAAATCCATTGTGTTGGTGTATAAAGCCAAAAATGAGATGGAATTGGATTGGCACAAAACAAAATACAGGATATCAAAACAGCCTGATATTATATAAATGTAACTAATAATATGTCCTTATTTAAAGTCCTTGGGAGCATTGGTAACGGAGATACTGGCCCACGAGATGTTCCTCCTAAGCAGGTTCATTTTCCTGATTCCCATGACGTGTGCAATAGACAATCTTATCAATATTACGTGACATACTGTACATAAAGTTGAGTAATGCCAATCCTCCATCATCGTTTGTCTAATTCCTTGAAGAAAGATTTGGGGATGAACACTGGGACATTTTGAAATTGAAATATAAGCTTTGACAAATAGACATCTGATCTGTGTTCATTCTTCCTGCATGTGCAATAGCATGGACAATCATTTTAAATCCTGTTTACTTTTTTCCATTACTACATTAAAGTTACACCTAACTAACTGTTTATTTTGAACTATTATTAAAATTCCTAAGTATTTAAAGAGTCATGATTTATTTTATATGGAATGTATTGTGGTCTAACTGACTTGCATTATTATTAATTTGGAATAATATACTATTAAAAAAATGTAGCTTATTTTCTGACATACGCCAAATCTTTTTTTATAAATGCTTTCACTTTATGGAAAAATCTGGATTGTATTTATATGAGGTTTCCAGTATTTGTATCCAGGTGCAAGAACTATAAGTTGGCTGTGAATAAATAGTTATATTCAATGCAGTCAAAAGCTTTTTGAGCATCTAATGACGATATCACCTCAGCTGGATGTGAACATTCTTGTGAATAGAGTATATTGAATAGTCTTTGTAAATTACTTGAAAGCTGCCACCCTGCTATGAATCCCATCTGCTCTTGATGGATAATTGATTGCATGAACAGATTTAGCCTTGTTGCCAAGACCTCGGCTGAAATTTTGTGATCATTTGAAAGCCAACTTGCAGTATAGGGTGACACGAGGCACACATTAATACATATTTATTCCATTAACAATTCTTTGAAAATTGGGGATAATTTGTGAGAAAACTTCATTCATTTATTAATTTTCTTTTCGGTTTAGTCCCTTTATTAATCCGGGGTCGCCACAGCGGAATGAACCGCCAACTTATCCAGCACGTTTTTACGCAGCGGATGGCCTTCCAGCTGCAACCCATCTCTGGGAAACATTCGTACACACTCATTCACACTCATACACTACAGACAATTTAGCCTACCCAATTCACCTGTACCACATGTTTTTGGACTTGTGGGGGAAACCGGAGCACCCGGAGGAAACCCACGCGAACGCAGGGAAAGCATGCAAACTCTACACAGAAACGCCAACTGACCCAGCCGAGGCTCGAACCAGCGACCTTCTTGCTGTGAGGCGACAGCACTACCTACTGCGCCACTGCGTCGCCTGTGTGAAAACTTGTTGTATTCAATTATACTCAGTTTATACATTCAATTAAAATTCAATTATGCATCATATGGAAGTACATTTTTGTTCCTAACAGGTCATATTAATACCTATAAGTACAAATGTGTATCTCATTAATAATCATCAATAATAATACCTTTTATTTTTAGGCGCCTTTCAAAGCACTCAAGGACACCTTACATCAGATCACAAGCACATCATAAAAATACAAGCAGTAAAAATAACAATCAGCATAATATTAAACCAGCAAATCATTAAAAGCTATCCTAAACATAGGGCTGGACAATATGGCAAAAATTTATATCACGATATATTTCTTAATTTCGGTCGATACGATATAATTCCGATATCGATATGGACAATATTAAAAAGACAGGAAAAAACTGCCAAGAGCGCACACAATGGATGTCTGTACCTACAAATGACTACATCTGAATTTGTAAAGTCTATAATACCTCCAGGCTTTTTTTTTTTTGTGTGCTACCAAAATAATAAGTTTTTGAGAACGGGTTTCTCAAGCCAGATAGCGCATTAGACCAGGGGCTCATCTCCTGTTTCCAAAATGCATCACAAACTGCTTGAGAAACTGTTCTACTATGATAAATGGTGATGGAAATAAATGATGTTCAATAAGATGTACTTGTGTTTACTAACTGTTTATTCAGTTAAACATGAATGTTGAACTCTAGGCCTACATAAGCTCCAAACAGCCATTTTATACTTGCTTTTGATGTATGTACATACAGAAAATGCTGCTTTGCAAAGGCAAGTTCACAGCCCTGACGGTGTCAAGCATTGAGTATGTTTACATGGGCAACAATACTTTAATACGATTTTAATATGATTAAAACAATACTCTGATTAAGAGTCCACCATGTAAACAGCAATTTTTGATTACCTTAATGCGACAAGTCATAACTGAACTAAACAGAAATGGAATTAAGACGTGGAGTATGCAGATATTAGTGGCCTTACTGACAAACTATTACCGTCATGTAGGACTTTTCGCCATATTTTCCGACAAGATCCACACAGGCGGCTGTCAGTAAAGGACCGCGTGCACACACACACAGGCGCGCGCACACACACACCGCAAAATGCGGAAGTTTTTTTTCTTTCCAGTTGGCTTGCGTTATTAAATTCCATAACACTCTCACCAGTCTTTACTCATTATTTGAGTCTAATACCCCAGTTTGTCACGGCGCATGAAGGAAATGTTCATGAGTTAAAGTGAAACTGCCGAGTCAGGCATCCTGCTGATCTGATTCAGAAGGGCACTCTTTAGACGGTTCACCGGCCAGGTATACATCCGCGCTAAAATACCAAGGTGAAAGTCATCATAGCTTTCATTAGCTTGCATAGAATAGACCCAGCTCCAAACCCAACTTTGAGAATAGATTAACGTTTTTTTTTTTTTTTTATCGCGCGATAAATTTGCACAATTTGCAGATCACCGAAACTATAAGTTTATCGGAACTTAAAAAGCCGAACCACTTCCACCCCACTGCATTAGTCTTTCTTCTTTTATATCAACTACTGTATTTCGTCTGCATTCTTACTTGTGGAAGCTTGTTCATTCACATCTGCATTCAGGGCACTCATTTTGTAGCTAAAACTTTCTGCGACGGTCACGGAGCTTAACCAACGAGATAGGCCCGCAGAACCACACACGTTTCAGGCACACACAATCCAGCACACACGTTCTAGGCAAACCATATATGGTTACGACGGATGTTAATGTTATTAACGTCTTCTCGGACATCGTCATCAATATATTTTTATATATATTGTTGATAATTATTGTACACAATAAACAATAGTGTTTACTGTTTCACAAACATTGCGATCGAGGCGGGCGAATGGGGAACATTGTTTCCGATCGCCGTTCAATATAATAGACTGAATAATTTTCTATCAGTCATCATAGATGATCATTATTTATAGCAGATACTCGTTTGCTGGCCTTGCTGAACGATCTTAATTGGACAGTTTTAATTTATATAATGGATTCATTTATAATGAAGGAAATAATAGCAAGTTAATATGCATAGGCAATAATACCTCTTTATATGTAATAAAAATCTTTACGTTTAATAAATGTGAACACTATATTTTACTCAAGCGATTTAATAGTATTTATTTGCTTAATTTTCTAATAACTTTTTTATTAATGATTTCCCACATTAAATACTGTAGTAATTTATAGTAAGTAATATATTGTTTTTAAACCATAAAGTACTGGTAATTTGTGGTAATTATAGTTGCAACAAATTTAGCAATACAAACAAATTAACTGTTAATAATTAATTAAAATAAATAAATTATATATATAATTTATTTCAACCGAATATATATATATAATTTATTTCAACCGAATATATATATATATATATATATATATATATATATATATATATATATATATATATATATATTCAATATATATATATTCAATATATATATAGTAGTTTAAATCAGTTTATATCTATATTAATTTTAAATTATTATTATTATTTTAAATTATTATCTATATTATCTATATCATTATTATATAGATTATAGTTATAGATTATATTATTATCTACAGTAATTCATTTTTAATGTGACACATTATTGTTTGTTTTTTTATTTTACAACAAAACGATTTTAACCAAGTATGACAACATTAAGATCCTGAATTAGTTTATTACACTTAATACAATTAGACGGTCTGTTATGTTTTCTTGGTGTATGTGGATACGTGAATAAAGTCAGAAGTGCTTAACAAATTATTTTTATTTACATAATTTGAGTTCAGAAACTGCAGAGATGTTAAAATGATCGTTACGATATAATAATGAAATAATGACTGAAATGGGAAACCATAAACTGTTCACAGTCTAATGAATGGCAATCGTAGCACGGGCGTTCTCGATCGCCATATTTGTGAAATACACTAGGTGGCAATAACGCTCCTAAGGAGTTAGTAAATTACCATATATGGTGGTTTGCCTAGATTGTGTGTCCTAGATTGTGTGTGCCTGAAACGTGTGTGGTTCTGCGGGCCTGCAGCTGGATATTATTGTAACCAACTGCTGTGCTGCCATAGACTGTAAAAGACTGAAAAAGCGTGTCTGTGATGTACGTCATCAAGCAGGTGACATCACGCTCTTTCTGACGGGTGAGCACTGAAAGTCAATCAGTGACAAGTGATAAAATGTATAAGATCTTATGTATATAATAATAATAATAATATATATATATATATATATATATATATATATATATATATATATATATATATATATATATATATATATATATATATATATATATATATATATATATATGCAAATTTATATCGAAATACCGGAAATGGGATCAAAAATCATATCACTGTTATTGAAAAAAAATCTATCGCGATATATATTGATATCGAATTATTGTCCAGCCCTAGCTCATATTTGCTATAACATGGCATGAGCACATCAAGTTTAGCTGGTGAAAGAAATGCTGATCTCTTTTTTTCAGATGTTGCCATGGTCACTCGTAATATCTGCGCTCCATTGATAATGCCTTTTTATAGTTGCGGTGTGTGTGATTAACTCTGAATTGGTCTACTCAAAGTTGATTGACCTAACTCAGCTATTCTAAGATCAGCTATTCTGAAACCGAAAACTCTGAGTTTTCTCCGTAAATCAACTCAGAGTTCAAGTTTAAACTCCGAGTTGGTTGAACCTCCTTACTGAAACAGGCCCCAGCTCTGCATGAAGCTAAAACATAACATTACCTGTCTAACAGATATACTTCAGCCATGGTGTCGTCGTTCCTCCAGCGTGCACAAGTAACTCCCATATTGATTCAGGATTTGAAAAAGTTTCAATTCAGCATTTGGTTTTGCCCCGACTGTGACTCTCGTGTGCACGTGTCATGAATGCATGGCACTCATCTAGGCATGCACACTCTTATGGCGGATATGAGCAAACAGAGATGCGCAAAAGCCCAAATCTGCATTTGTTGACAGACAGTTTGAGCTACTTATCGGAATTATGGGAGATGTCGGCACGACAATATTTAATTGGATGAACATTTTTTTAGTTTTATATCTTACCCAGAATATAAAAATAAATATAAACACATTTAGATCATTTACTGTAATCATTACTATTGGACTGTGAAGAGACTTTCAAGCAGCACAACAAAATAATTTTCTGAAGACAATCCCCCACTGCACCTTTAATTCAATGAATTGAGATGTCGATTTCCCATTACTCAAACGAACTGATGGAATCACTTTCCTCAAATCATTTGAGTAGTCTCAACCTATTAAGGTTTACAGTGTATACCTTTGTTTACTTTTGTACTTTACTGTTAATTGCTTGATGAGAACTTTGAATTGTTTATTTTTATGTTATGGTTATTTACTGTATGTATATCACTGTGGTCCTTACATTTTCGTTCCACTGTATGTCCACATGTAGTGGAATGACAATAAAGATCAACTTGATTTGACTTGAAAAGTCAAAGGTTAAATTTAAAAACAATGACCCACATTACCTAAAGAAGGCTATTTAAGGCTATTCATAGACATGTCAATGGATTGGAATAGATTTAATGGGAGAAAGTTCACAATGTAGTCAAGAATTCACCCTCAATGTGCACATTTTTTAAGCATCTACAGGAAATATTTGGTGGAGTTTGTTACTGCTAAAATAATAAACTACAAGTTACTTAATTCAATGGATCACTTTTCATGTTTTTAGCCTGCACTGTGAATGATTATTCAATGTTTGTTTGTGTCTTATTAGTTTAGATTGTTTACAGATTTCTTATTGCAGCCATAGACAAATTCTTCAGAACAATCATCCCTTTGGTCACAGGGCATGTTGGTCTGTCTTATTCCTGAATAGCTGCTTTGTATCCACAAACCCTAGGCTATGTATCAATATCTCCACGTGGTCATGCTTTATTCCTCCAGCAAGTTTTTAATATGGACAAAGCTTTAGAACATTTATCACGTAATGAATGCTTAATGCGGTGTGCCCCTGCGTCAGGTTTATCTTCATCCCAGTACACACGTGGCTGTCACCTCTCTGATTTTAATCAGAGCATTGTCTGAAAGTGTGGACCTCTCATGTGATGTGTCCTCATGTTATGTTCTATAATATAATTTCTTGAATAATTGTAGAGAAACTTCAAACTAGGGCTGGGTGATGTTGGAAAAATCTAAAATTACGATATTTATTTAGTTTTTTGCAATTATATATTGCCTTTATATGAATATAATTTCTCAAGAAGATTTAAATAACTCTATTTGGAAAGAATTCATAATTTTACATTGATTGGGATGATTTTGTAGTAAAGTGTTTTTACATAAAATATATGAGCAATATCACATGTGGCTGTATATCAGCACAGGCCGAGTGCCTAAAGGCAGTCACACACCGGATGCGCCGCTTAGCGGCGCGACACGGCGCGCACATGACAGTTGAAAGTATCGCACACCAGACGCGCACATTTGCAGGCTATTTAAAACGAAACTAATCAGATGGCGCTCTGTGGCGCGGCAGAATTATGAACAGTGTCCTGAGTCGTGGCTGGGCGCCGCGGACAGCAGCCGACAGCCGCCGACTTGCGGCGCCGGTGTGTGTACTCTGATTGAAACCTATTTTTAGAATTCTGAAATGCGCTGCGCGGCGCGTCGCCGAGCGGCGCTTCTGGTGTGCGACCTGCTTTAGTGCCCCACCAGTGATGATATACAGCCATATCGTACTGCTACGAGTGTGATATTGCATTTACACAACAGTTTGACTACATAATCATGTAAAAAAAAGAAAATCAAACACGGAGAGTCTAAAAGCTGTTTTGAACTACTTTCTTCCGCCATTAGACAGCATGTTACATGTCCCACAAGAGACAGTAACATATTGGATCACTGCTATACCACAATAAAGGATGCATACCGCTCTGTCCAACGAGCAGCTTTGGGGCACTCTGACCCTTGTTTCATCTCATACCAACCTACAGGCAAAAACAGCCAAACCTGTATTAAGATCTGTGAAAAGATGGACTAACGAAACAGATCGGGATCTACAAGCCTGTTTCTATCTCACTGACTGGAGCGTCTTTGAAGCTGCTGCAAACGATCTGGATGAGCTCACAGAGACTGCAACATCTTATATCAGTTTCTGTGAAGATGTGTGCATTCCTACCAGGACTTAACTCGCATACAACAATGACAAAGCATGGTTCACTGTAAAACTCAGACAGCTATGCCAGGCCAAGGAGGCTGCTTACAGGAATGAGGAGAGGGCCTTGTATAAGCAGGCCAAATACACACTGGAAAAGGAGATCAGAGTCACCAAAAGCAACTATTCTGAGAAACTAAGGAGTCAGTTCTCTTCCAGCGACTCAGCATCCATGTGGAAAAGTTTGAAAAACATCACGAACTACAAGACACCATCCCCCATCACTGTAGGCAACCAACGACTTGCAAACGACCTGAATGAGTTTTACTGCCGGTTTGAGAAAACCCCCCACACCCACTCTGAACTGCTCTTTACATCACCATTAACACCCCCCCCCCCCCCCGCCTCCCCCATACCTGCACTTCAGTTTAGTGAAGATGATGTGCGCCAGGTCTTCCGTAAACAGAAGGGGGAAAAAGCACCAGGCCCAGATTTTATAACACCAGCCTGTTTAAAATCCTGTGCTGACCAACTGGCCCCCATCTTCACCCTGATCTTCAACAGATCACTGGAGCTGTGAAGTGCCCTCCTGCTTCAAACGATCCAATATCATTCCCATACCAAAGAAACCCAAACTTACAGGACTAAATGACTACAGACTGATGTCATCTTGAGCACAAATAACTTGCAGCTTCTCTGAGTTCCTCATCGACCAGAAACACGCTGATCTCTCCTTTAAAGACACAAAGTACACAAACATGTAAATAGACCGATAGATGGATAGACAAATAGAAACGATGCAGGTAATTAAAATATAACAAAAACCCTGTATGAACCAGACCAGACAAGCGTTTAATTGCTATTCTTATATATAGCATAATATGCACCCCCAAAATGATCGATGTAAATCGAAATGTACAGTTTAAACCTCTTCTCTTTGTTGTTTGTTGTGACAGCTCCCTGTCTCATGATTCGATTAAAGTCTTCACAGTAATCTGAGGAAACACTTATAAACAGCGAGTGTAATCTATCATCCTCTCCTTCGCCATCCGTGTACAATGATCGCCGTCCACTGTTACTTAAAAACTACAGAACCACATAGCACAGTCCTTAGCTTAGCTAACAGTATTGAACATATATAGATAATTATTAAAAACAATAACTTACCCTTGGATTGCTAGATGCCTCCAACGGAGCGAGCTGCCCTTTATACTCATAAATTATTCTTCTGCAGCCGAGTCCCGTTGGCTGCCGGCATTGTTCATTGGTCAGGCATCGGCCAATAAAACCTCTTTACCTCTGCCCCGCCCCTCCCCCGCCCCGCGCTGCTCACGCTCTGCATCTACGAGTGCACAGATGATTCTGCTACAGAGATTGCGCAAGATGTGTAGCAAAAGTCAGAGCTCGGGAGATTTGTAGTTGAACTGGCAAATCTGAGAGGTTGTGAGCTCCGACCTGTGGTTGTACAGCGAAGCTGCAATTAAATCTGACGTGCACATCTGTGTCTGTCATTTTGTTTTTGTGAATGTCATTTTACAAATACACAAGTATTAATCTTCAACTTCGAATTCAAAACACAAGTGTGTGGATTATTGTGTGTGTGTGTGTGCAAATCGAGAGATTCAGCTGTTCACATCAGAGCTGTGAGTGTACATTTCAACCTACACGTACAAATATTATTATTACAAGTTCTCACATTTAGATTTGTAAGGTCTCGAGTATTGCTACTGATCTACCTTCATAGTAGAAGCTCTGTCACGAAAACAAATTCTTCATATGTGTGAACATACCTGGCAGTAAAGCTCTTTCTGATTCTGATTTGCAGTAATGAAAGCAGGAGACTCATTAGAAACAAACAGATGGCCATCCAAAAAGTAACTCAGAGTTATACAAAGAGCAGCCCACACAAAATACATACATTCCTGATATGTGCGTCCCATCTCACACTCAATACACTACAATTACTATGGTATAAATACAGCACTACAACATAAAAAAGAGAGATCAACTTAGAAAGTCGCCAGTTTTATAATGATTTGATCAGCTGTAGTTTAAAATTATGCTGAGGTTTTTCCTCCACTAAGGGCTTATTATGCAGCCTCTGTCGCCATCTTGTGGATGATGCTGTATCTTCGAAATTATAAATATTTAAAATAGGCACTATCCTGATAAATGAACTGCATAGTTGCAATTTAAAAAACTACATTCTCGTATAAAAAAGCCACAAAAGAACATAATGTTGTACAACAGCTGCAATATTTGTCAAACTGTAGTGAGTTTATTGATCAGAATACCACCCAGGAGGCTGTAGGAGTTCTGAACCAAACAGAACTGTTATATAAATAAATAAGCATTATTTAATTAAATAGAACTAAAATACAAATAAAATACACGGTGCTTTATGGTAAAAGTATTGAGGTACAGAAATTGAATGATCAAACATAAAAAAACATTGTATGCAGTAGTCAGCATTTGAAGTGGATCAAAACCTTGTAAAATCAAATGTTGACAACTGTAGTTTTCATGGTATAAATAATTACATTTTGTTACCAACTTTATAATTTATTGTGCCCAAAATGGTTTAAATTAGTTTGAAATATTACTTAGTCACAGGTCTTAAAAACATCCAAATAAAATGTGTTCTGAACTGTGGATCCTTGTTAATCAACAATGCAGATCCTGAGATGTGATTATTGTGGATTTGGACATTGTGATATTGATGCTGAAACAATATCCCTTTAACTGCCCCACCAAGAAAGAAAATTTGGATAGCGTTTCTTAACTCCTAATGTCAATACGTATGTCAATACGTATACTCTACGTATGCATTTTTTTAACACATCCCTTAATTTCTAAAATATCAACCTATTGGTTTATGGTAATAGTACCGGAATTAATGCATATGCTATAAAACAAATTAGAAAATATGAAGTGTAAGACCAATTTAAAAAAATAAATAAATAAATAAAACATTTTTGAATACTAAATAATTTTTTTTTGACGTATGTCATAAAATATTTCAGATTCATTTAATTTAACATGCTTTCTTGTTTTTTGTTTTGTTTTTTTTTTTACAGTAAAACCAATATCAACTGTAGTAGTGCAACAGGATTATGTAATTTTGATATTTTTGTAGACCAAAAATGCTGTTTAGTGTAAATTCATTCTTTAAATGACTTTAACAGTCACTATTTAAAACAGTCAAAATATGGTCAACCATTTGGTAGAGCAGGCAGTTAAAGGGATGTATTGTGCAGCCCTACTGCAAACACATTGAAATAAACGGGAATGTTTGAAACAGAAAAAAAAATTAAATAGTATTTTCTTATAAAACATACTCCAATAATCTTTGTTTACAACTTTGAAGCAGTGTATTTATGTTGTTTGTGAAATATTTGTTTGAGTTTGCATAACTAATATTTTTTGCCTCATTTGTGCAGTCATAATGTCAGAACCATAGGTCAGACCCAGAAGAATAATTCACTGTGGTTTTCCCTTATAATGTGGTGTTTCCTTATACATCCCTATATACATACATACACTTGAAGTCAGAATTATTAGCCCCTCTGAATTATTAGCACCCCTGTTTATTTTTTTCCCCAACTTCAGTTTAACGGAGAGAAGATTTTTTCAACACATTTCTAAACACAATAGTTTTAATAACTCATTTCTAATAACTGATTTATTTTATCTTTGCCATGATGACAGTAAATAATATTTGACTAGATATTTTTCAAGACACTTCTATACAGCTTAAAGTGACATTTAAAGGCTTAACTAGGTAATTAGGCAAGTTATTGTATAACTATGGTTTGTTCTGTAGACTATCGAAAAAAAAAAAAATTTGGTTAAAGGGGCTAAAAATTTTGAACTTAAAATGGATTTAAAAATGTTTTAAACTGCTTTTAATCTAGCCAAAATAAAACAAATAAGACATATATATATATATATATATATATATATATATATATATATACTCTCATATACTCTCATATACGACTCTCATATGTAGACTTAAGTCACATGCATTGCTTTGGTGTGGCTTCAACGGAGTGTAAAAATCTTGATGCCAATTGGTGAAGTTTTTTCCTCGCCGCTGTCGCCACTGGCTTGCATGGTTCGGGATCTGTAGAGCTGCGCATCGATAGAATTGCTCTTCAGTGTTTGGACTCTCAGTAGTGATTATTAGACCACACTGAACTGAGCTAAACTGAACTGAACTTACACACTGAAAACTGAACTGACACTGTTTCAATTTACTATAATCTTTTATGTGAAGCTGCTTTGACACAATCTACATTGTAAAAGAGCTATAGAAATAAAGGTGAATTGAATTGATGGTTCTGTGGGTTTTGTCTAGAAAAACTGATTTTTATTTTGTATTATCTATTGGATTCGAATCAGGTGAAATGTCCATCAACTTGCTAATCTAGATGTTGGACTGAGACAGCAAATATTAATTTTCAGATGACGAAGGGCAGAGGGTTGCTGAATAATTTCTAAGAGATTTCAGCTGCTGTCTGGGCTTTCTCTGCCTTTTTACACCACCCTTTCTTCATGTGTTCAATACTTTTTTCCTGTGTCATTTCATTTTATTATACGTAACTTAATTTGTAAACTAATTTGATCTGCTTTCTTTTTCATATATGCATTTCTTTGGTTGTTACCAACATCTGGTGACGATTTCAAGTCAACAGCACCTTTAGAAATATGTATTTTGAGAAAAATGTCCTGTTGAAAACTTCCCCCACTATGTTAATGAGAGTAAAAATGTCTGTGGTAAATGTAACGTAATGATACTTTACATTTTGCTCTACAACATACCTTAGACACAGCCTTTAATAACATAACTTTCCAGGTGTATTTTATGAAATTAAATGAAATTAAATGAAAAAATGTATTTTATGAAATGAAACCCCATAGGAAATTCTTAAGATGTTCTCACGTGGAAACCCACAGAGAATTATTCTTCTGGTCTCTGACATCATAACAGCACCACTTAGCCATAACTGAAGTGATCATACATCATTTACTTTAGATCTTGATGGTAACTTAAAGAGATTAAGAATATTCAGTTTAATTTCTAGAGGGTTCTAATCAAACACACCTGCCAAATAATCTTGATTGATTAAAAGTCCTTAATTAGTTATCTCTGTTTTTAATCAGCATAGTTTTAATCTAATATCTGTGGGTCATCGCTGGCCCAGGGATGGAATTAAATATACCTGCTATTAAATTTTAGATGAATGCAAATATATTCATTATGTTCATACATTTGATACCTTTAAATGCATTCTAGACTACATAATCTGGTCAGAACATTTACCTCAACATCTAGAATTTTTACGTTGAATATTTCAACAGTTGGGTGGCATGGTGGCTCAGTGGTTAGCACTGCCACCTCACAGCAAGCAGGTTGCTGGTTCGAGTACTGGCATTTCTGTGAGGAGTTTGCTTGTTCTCCCTGTGTTCGCGTGTATATCATCCAGGTGCTCCGGTTTCCCTCACAGTCCAGAATTGACCCACGGTAATCTTTGATTTTGCTCGCCATCCCATCTGAAAAGAGAGGGAGAATGTTAGTGGTTGGGGCGAATGCCTTTGACAAAAATCGTCAATTTGAATTTTGAATTTAACGTAATCTTTTGTTTCTTAGTTTTGTTGCTGAGCTACAAAAAAGGCAACTGAAATAAATTATTCGATTAATAGTTAAGGAATCAGACTTTACAATGTAAATACTGTCACTTGACGTACAGTACATCTACGAGCATATCAAGGTAAAGTCAGGTGCAGCTCAGCTAGTGTATGCAGCATAACTCCATTGTGTTATAACTGGAATTGTTTATGTTTTTACAGTAATACGTTCATTATAAAATGTTAAAAATGATACTGCATTAGAAAATAAATATGATTTAAAGCAACGTTTTCTAGTTTTTTTTATATTACCGAATAAAAGAGGAATTTCCCCTTGGCAAATTTAATGTAATGTGGTTTGCTATGTATCCGGCCCACAGCCAGAATCAAGTTTGGTTTTTGGTCCTTTATAGGAAAGAGCTTGGGCACCCCTGATTTAAAGAGACGCTAGAAAACTAAACAAAGTACAGTAGATAGAAAAGAATAAAAAATGAAATCATTCTCTATATTTAATTTTTTCAGTCTATCTAATAACTAAAACCTGAAACAACAGCATCATCTTCCTGAATGATTCTGCTGCTCAACATTAATGTAACTGCTCCAAAATGTCTGGAAATGTTGGTTAAAAAGCAAAGGATTTTTTTTTCTTGTTATTAATGTCCATACTTTTTATGATTGAGTACTCTAAATTCATAGAAACATTATGTCCATATTTAATTATTTGCAGAAGAACATCACTTTCTTTTTAGTACAGGTAAAAATACACCATTAGAAAACAAAACAACAAAAACAACAAAAAAACAAAAAAAAACAAAACAAAAAAAAGCTATTGTCAAAGTCCCTTTAAAGCAAGTCATTTCACTTGGCGGCCATCTTTGAAACGCCTTTTCAGGCAGTATGCTAGGGCATTCTGTCTGAATAGGGAAACATCAAATTCTCCAAATCTGTTTGCCAAGCTTATGATTACGTTACAAATTTGGAACCACAAATAAAATTAAACAACAACTGTCTCATAAGTTTAATTTCTAAACGTTCGAATCAAACAAAATCTGCATATATTCAGGTTGCCTGAGCTAATGCGAATGCGCACTCGAAAGGAATGAAATACTGACACCGACCTCTTTTATAGCCGTTCTACATATTATCATCCTCTGGATAATGCTTCGCCTGATCGCACTGGTCTTCTGAAGTAATTCACAACTTGGTCTTGATGGCGAATCTCCTCCAGAAATGACAGCGACTCTTTGTTTACAAGTTTGTGAGCTTTTGAGTAGTTGCTGTCATGTGATGTGCATTTGACAGGATAGACTGTACCTCGTGTTCGTTTCATACGGATTACAAAACCAGAAAACTTATGTTATCGAGTTCAATTAAAAGCACATATTTCAAACTTTATGTGGCTATATTTCTTATGTCTGTGAAGCAAGTATTCACTGAGATTTACTGTCGTAAAAGCACACGTCTGATCCGAGCTCCCCCCCAGAAAAATGTCAGTCCATAACGATCAATTTTTGGCTCCTATACTAGTAGGCGGGGCTTCATTCGCCATATTGACCGTTACACTTTTCCCCATTTAAAACAAGTGACATGTCTTGTGTATTCTAGTCTTTGCTATTGTCTACAAAAGACTGGCTATTGTGTTTCTATTTCATCATTTCTCTTTATCTGATTTTACAGTTCTGTCCACATCCATGGTGGTGAACCCAGCTGATGGAAAAGAAGGCTGTCAAGCAGCTCAACATGGTCTCCAGGCTGCCCAAGTTTGCTTCCCGCACCTCAGGCACCACCACGTCTCCCCTCCCCCAAGGATCTGGACTCCCAGTTCCCTCCTATGAGTGTAAAGGTGGACCTGTAGGCAGGCAGAATGGTTTAACACAAGTCCGATCCTTAAACTGGAGAAAGTGTGAAGAGGACACCGGAAATAATGTTCAATGCACTGGAAGCTTGGACGAGGAAACTAGTGTAGCTATAGATTCAGACTCCCCAGTAATGGTGACTAAAAAACTTTCCCCTGCTGCTGTAGTTAAATGCAAAAGTGCAGTTTCGCCTGCACAAAGTAGGAATATACCACAGCCTACCAAAACCCGCATGACCACACCCAAACGTATCTCCACAGGTAACACTATATACAATGGCATGGCTACTCTGAATGGAGCCAGTAGTGGTAATGATAGCTCTTCAGGGTCTGGTCTTGGTCATGTTTCCCAACAAAAAAGCTCGCAGAGCAAACTTTCTCTATCCAGTGACCGCATCAAGTCTACTTCTAAAGAGAGCATAGAACGCTCTCAGAGTTTCACATATTTTAAGAGGGGAGCATCTCATACTGACCCACCTATGACCAGGTCTTTTTCCTTTAATAAAGCTACTGATTTTGCTAACAAACTCCCCAGACCTTTAGCACAATCTCCAGTGCCTAGATCACCCCTCAATCAGCCAAATCCAGTTTTATCCAAAGGGAAAGTAGAAAAATTTGGCTTCGCAAAACCCTCTGTAACTGCTAGTGGCAACCTTTTGCCAGTAGCCGCGATAAAGAAGTCCCTATTACCCAGCTTTCCAGGTAATAAAACCTCTGTGCTCAGTTATAAACTTACACGTCCATCACTTAACAAACATCCCCGTCCTGTTTTACCTGCACCTGTCCAAAAAGAAGCAGAATTAGGTGAAGATGTCCAAAACCTTACACTGTCAGCAGATACCAGTTCAGAACGAACCAACAACACCGAAAGTATTGAAACTACCCCAACTGAGAATGAAACTACACCAAACATGACTTCAATCGAATTTAAGGAATTTGAGGTAAGCGTGGGGAGCTCCTTGGAGATTTTTGAGGATATGTCACTATCATCGTCTTCCTCTGTGGAGCACAATGACAGTGAAGAGTACATGGATGACTTTGATAATCTTGGGAATGGAGGTGAGACCCTGTTTCTGCCTGTCCTCAAAGATGGGTTAGACCACTTAGGACTGTGTGAAGATGAAAATGCCCTAATCACCAAGTGCAATGAGGACTCATCGATGACCAACCTGCATGCCTTCTTATCCGAAACTGTTGACTGGGAAGGGATGGGCCTCACAGGTGGGACTGAGAATTGCACTACACCTAAAAACTTCTTTACCCAATTATCATTATTATTTAGATTTTTGTTAAACTGTCAAAACCCTAGTTTATTGACTCACTTGCTGCGTCCCAAATTCACATACTTCTACTACACCTCAAAAGTATGTACTTTTTTGCGAAGAAAAATTTTATACTTTTGACTGTGTAACAGAAGAGTATGCAAGCTTTGGGACATACAACTTCCTCGATAACAGATCATTGTGTTGCTTAGTTATAAGCCTTGTCAATTATCTAAACATCATCCACAATTTTTTCATATTTAATTTCCTACCTTATTGGAGAAGCAGCAGCAGGATAAGCTCCCATTCACGAGTCTTTCACGCAGAGAAATCTCCTCAGGTCTTTGGATAATTATCCATTCACACGTTAATGTCCAAACACGTCTTTATATAAGTTCAGTAATGTTGTTGCAGATGAAATATAAGACAGTAAACACAATTTAAATATTTTCCAGTTGGCTAGATATTAATTAACAGTCATACAAACATCTTTACAGAAGCCTCTCTACTTGACGGTTGATCTCGCATGTCCATCAAGTTTGTAGTTTATTTACACTTTTCACCCCGTTTGTAGTTCTAATCGAATTCAAGTCTAACGTACAATGTATTGTGGGCGATATCAGCGGTTGCTTTTTGGACTTTCAGCTGGTCAATGGCACAGTCTATTTCAGTTCCTCAAATTAGCAACGCGTCAACGATGCAACCTAACACACCTCCTTTTTAGACCAGCACACCCATGAGTCCACAAAGTGGCGCAATTGGATTTGCTTTTTAACATGGCGCAAAACATAAAAATTACTGTTGCGCTGGTCTGAAAATAACAACAACTTGCGCCAAACATGTCTTGCGCCTTATTGCGCCAGGTGGATGATTGGGCCCAGTGACTTTTATGAACGTTTTTAAAAATTTAAAGTGCTATGTTGTCTGTGTTGGTGTTGTATATTATGCTACAGAAACCTTGTAATAAACTGCCAGTACATTTTCTGTTATTTTACAGACATATTTCTCTAGATGTTATATTTTATATATTATATTATTTCATACTACTAAAATGTCAATACTAGTCACTTTGTTAAACTGTAGAGGTGAATTTTCAACATCAAAAGTCGACAGAGCAGAGATTGACATCCCATAATGCAATTCACAACCGTAAATAAACTGAAAACTACACTGTAAAATATATATGTTAATTAACAGTTTCCGTATTTTGTGATTCACAAGTGTTTTCCATCTATTTACCGTTGTGAATTGCATTATGGGACCTTGATCTCTGCTCTGTCGACTTTTCTAAAGCAAAAGTAAACGTAGAAAATAAAAAAACATGAATCACAAAACATGTAAAACTGCTAATTTATGGACTTTTTTTTTTTACAGTGTATGCAAAGGATATAATTTATGCGGCCTTGGGTTTTGGTGAAAAGAAGGTTTATTAGAAGGCAGCATAATGTAACCCCTCTGAGACAGTGTTTTCAACTTGATTGTTGCTTAAAATACTTTTTTAAAGTAGCATTTAGAACATTTAAATTTGTATTGCAAACCCCCAAAACAGTTGAATTATGTAATAATTTAACTTTTAGTGCTAAAACACAGTACAAAATACAGGAAAGATCAAGGTCCCATAATGCAATTTCAAAGCATAAACAAACTGAGAAAAAATAAAACATGAATCACAAAATATGAAAACTGCTAATTTGCGGATTTTTTTTTACAGTGTATGCAAAGGATATATTGTTTATGTGGTCTTAGGTTTTAGTGAAAAGAACGTTTAATAAAAGGCAGCATAATGTAACTCCTCTGATGCAGTGTTTTCAATTTGAATGTTGCTTAAAAATGCTTTTTAAAGTAGCATTTAGAAAATTTACATACAAATTTGAAACAGTTGAATTATGTAATGATTTTTCTTTCAGTGCTAAAATACAGTACACTCTGTTATCATATTGTACACATATTATGTGTATGTATATAATACGTATGTGAACACTTACATTCTAAATTATGTGACTGTAACTACACTGTAAAATGTCTGGTAATTAGTTAATTATCTGTTGAAAATTCAACTTTGTAATTTAACAAAGTGACTTTTATTGACATTTTAATAGTTTGAAATATAGAAAAAAAAGTCTGTAAAATAACAGAAAATGTTATTATGAAATATTTTTATAGTTTATTCCAGGTTTTTCGTACCATAATATACAACACCAACTAACAATATATCACTTTAAACTACTAAAAATGTCAATAAAATCACTTTTTTTTTTTTTTTAAACGTTGAGGTTAAAAGTTGTTGGAAGAAAGATTAAGGTCCCATAATGCAATTCAAAAGCATAAATAAATTGAGGGAAAAAAAAAAACATGGAAAACTGCCAATTTATGGATATTTTTACAGTGTATGCAAAGGATATAGTTTATGTGGTCTTAGGTTTTGGTGAAAAGAAGTTTATTAGAAGCTAGCATGAAGTAAACCCTCTGAGACAGTGTTTTCAATTAGAATGCTGCTTAAAAATGCTTTTTAAAGTAGCATTTAGAAAATTGAAATGTATATCACAAACCCCCTAAACAGTTGAATTATGTAATGATTTTTCTTTCAGTGCTAAAATACAGTACAATCTGTTATCTCAGTATGTACTACACATAATGTATGTGTATGTTTGTAATGCATAAGTAAACACTTACATTCTAAATTCTGTTGTACTACATAAACTTCAAAAATATGTTAATTAACATGCATATGGTTGTTAATTGTATTATGGGACCTTGATCTCTGCTCTATCGAATTTTGATGTTGAAAATTCAACTCTACAGTTTAACAAAGTGACTTTTATTGACATTTTAGTAATTTGAAATAATATAATGTATAATAAATAATATATAGAGAAATAAATCTGTAAAATAATAGAAAATGTACTGGCAGTTTATTACAGGTTTTTTGTACCATAATATACAACACCTACCGACAATATATCACTTTAAACTATTAAAAAACTTCATTAAAAAGATTAAAAGTTGTTGGAAGAAAGATCAAGGACCCATAATACAATTCAAAAGCATAAATAAACAGAGAAAAGATTTAAAACATAAATCACAAAATACCGAAAACTGCTATTTTATGCATATTTTTTAACAGTGTATGTAAAGGCTATAGTTTATGAGGTCTTAGGCTTTGGTGAAAAGAAGGTTAGTTTAAAGGGCATCTATGGTGAAAAATCTACTTTTCAAGCTGTTTGGACAGACATATGTGTAGGTGTAGTGTATAGACCGTCATATTGGGGTGATATAAACACACCCAGTCCTTTTTTTTTTTCAATTTAACAACATAAAAACGGTGGACCAATTGGAGTGGTTTTGAGACCGACAGCAACTTGACGTAGGAGTGCGGTCTCCCTGCCCACCGAATTGATTGACCGCTGCGTATTAACATGTCTCCGTAATAACGTTTATAATCCTATCAACAAGACAGGACGTGCGCAAAGCAACCGGGAATAATAGATCTGTTCAGTTTGCTAGTATCATCAATCATCATCAAATGTGATCAAGAGTGAGTTTTACAAGTTTAAAATCTTTTAAAACAGTGCATGTTTGTAATAAATTACAGCGATTTACTTCATCACCACAGCCGTGTGTCAGTACAATTATACAAGAAGACACTTCAATTCCGGTTTTGTGGACGTTAAATCAGGTTTATTTTGTACATTATCGTAACAGATATCCATACAGCAGTGGATATTAACCTGTATTCTGTCACATTTGCGTGCAAAGACAGTGCAAAACTAAATGCGCGCACTGTATGTGTGTGTGTCCGCGCCGTTTGTGTGTGTGTGTGTGTGTGTGTGTGTGTGTGTGTGTGTGTGTGTGTGTGTGTGTGCATGAACTTTGTAACGACATTGTGTGTGACTCGTCGTTGCAGGTCCACAACAAATGCATCCAATAATCATTAGTAAAGTTCTTACTGTAGTTTTTCCTCACAAACGTTACGTGAGATCAGCTTCTTTTATGTCTGTCAGTTCTCTGAGGCAGCCGAGGGCGGAGACTGAGGCACGCTGACAGGCACGTGGGAACGGTGGGCGGGGAGGACTAGCCTTAAAGGCCCAGTACACAAAAACAGCAAAAGCTGTTGAGAGCTATAAAATACAAACTAGCGAAAGCTATAATAAATAATCTGATGGGTGTTTTGAGCTGAAACTTTACAGACACATTCTGGGGACACAAAAGACTTATATTAAATCTGGAAAAGGGGGTAACCTAGGTGCCCTTTAAAGGCGGTATATTGTAACCCCTCTGAGACAGTGTTTTCATTCTAAATATTGCTTTAAAATGCCTTTAAAGTAGCATTTATAAAATACTTTCTGTAATTTAACTAGCAGTCCATGCTATCACTAAGATGTTCTAAAATATCTCTGTCACATTCTTACCCAGCTTATTGTCTTTATTTCAGGTGGCAAAGATAGGTTTGAGCATGACTCGTCATCTCCTGTGGGCGATTTTCCTCATGGCTCATCTCTGGACCTGTCACCCTCAGACAGCTCTGGCGGGACTTACATGTGGGATGAAGAGGGGATGGAGGCACTTGGAGGCTCTGGACACCCCTGTGGAAGCTTTGGCTCAGATCTCAACAGTATGGTGAGTTTAAAGCTTAATGAAACATCTATTTTTGTGAAGAGAGATGTTTTGCTCCTTAAGCAGACCCAATTAGTTGTCTATTGACCTGCTGCTGAGGATTAGAGATATAACAATGCCCTCGTTTGCAGCAGTTCAAAGCCAAGTGTAATTGTACACAGAGTCTCCACCGGTGTTGGAATTAGAATTTTTTTTTTATGTTTTATAATAAACACACAAAGGCTGTATTTATTTAATAAATGCAAAGAAAAGTTATTATTTTGAAAGTCTTTTTTCATGAAATAATCCTAAAACAAAAATGTATAACACAATACTATGAAGCAAGACTAAAAAAAGCACTGATAATTGTAAGATTCAATATTAGTTATTTTAGTTCCAATAATAACTGATCATAATAATATAGCTGCAAGCAGCAATTAAGGGTCCAAAGAGTTCAGAGCCAGAATGAGCAAAGCAGTCCAGAGGCAGAATGAACAAAGTAGTCCAGAGGCCAATAGACGAATTACCGGTTTGTAAACATTCAGGATGCGCGCCCATCGAGGTTGCAGAAAAAAAACCGGGAGAGCTAGCATTTACAGCAAGGGAATGACATCCGATGCGGTACAGAGTTTGTTGTTGTATTAGAGATAAGTTATATTGATGACATATTATATATATTATTTACATAATGCTTTCAGCGTATAATAACAGCTTTTCACCCAGTGATAAGCACAGTTATTCGGCAAATTTAATGTTAAAGTGAGCAGCGTTCGTCTGACAGATCCATTTGCGATAGCGCCCTCCCAATGAATATTGAATAAGACGGAAATGGCCAAGCATCCAGCTCGAAATATACAACTCATTGAAACTCCAAGTGTTTTTACAAGAGAGAACTTAAAGGCCTAAAAGTCTTTGGATGCCAACAATTTTGTTCTGTGTGGTCATGTGCAAGAAATAATGTTCCGTGATTACCAGATTCAAAACTATGTAGTGCTAAAAACCGAGGTTCTGCCTAGCCAAAGACAAGGAAAGAAGACAGAACTGTACAAGTCCAGGGCAATCATCAACAAGCAAAACAACTGCATTCTGACAGCAAACTGCACCTCTATGGCAAGATATGTGAACTTTGATTTTTACATTTCATTCTTAGCATTCAGTGTCCGCAGTTTAATTAACCATATTTAACTGTTTTTGCTGAAATCATTGCTGCAATCAAAAATGAGTAATGTGTATGATTTAGCATAGCGTGAACTTACCTGATATGAAATGAGAACTGCAGAGTAGAGCATTTTTAATTAGGTCCTCACTCCATTCAACTCTTCTGATAGCTGTTAGCCAAAGACATCTGCGGTTGGCATTAAGTGTGGTGAATAGTAAAATTTAAGTTTTTGAATACATTTGAAGTACGTAATGGCCGACAGACAAAATGGCTGACCTGGGAAAATCAGACATCATTCGACTTTGCATGCTCTGCTGGACGTAAAGAGTAAAACATCATATACTGATTTCTGAAGGATCATGTGTCAATGAAGGCTAGAGTAATAATGATGAAAATTCAGCTTTGAATCGCAGAAATAAATTACATTTGAAAATACATTCAATAAGGAAACAGCTATTTAAGGTAGTAATATTTTACAATTGAACAGTTTTTTGCTGTACTTTTGATCAAATAAATGCAGCCTTGGTGAGTAGAATTGGCTTCTTTTAAAACATTTTTACAACATCCTTTTTCCGAGCTTTTGGCTGGTAATGTTTTTTTTTACATGTTTATTTAAAATGATCAGGATGACTGTACAATTGTTTCCAAAAATAGAATCTGACACTAGTTTTACAAATATCGACCCATGGTTACTTAAAATGGTCTCGCTATGCATGATTATACTTCATTGTAGTCATCATCAGATATTATCAAGGTGTATGTTACTTCTTTCTAACTCTGGACCCAAGGTTAAAATGCTTTCACATTGAAACAAATTGAGCCACAACTGAACTCAGACCACATTCTAGAAATAGAAATGGTTTTATACAGTGGTGTGCTCATGGGTAGGCCCATACGAAATCTGCGCACGCAGAAATCCACAGATTTTTACCTCATTTAGCCTGTCTGTTTATTCACTTGTGTAAATGTGTGTAAATGTATATTTATTAAGGTTTTAAGTTAATTTCAGCAATATTATTGACTAATATGAAAATGTTCATTTGATTTGTTTACAATACAGTTTGTAAATTAATATTTTCTGTCTTTTAGTAGTTACATTATATCAGAGACTTGCTTTGTTTACCAAATAAGAGATTCTAGTTGAATTCACATTGTAAACATTAAATAAAATATTAAAATGTATTATTTTTTCTGTCATATATTACGTTTTTAGTTATGATACTCCCAAAATCATTCCGCATAAATTCACAGATTTTTTACAAAATTCTGCACAGAAATAGCAAAACATGTCTGCAGATTCTGTCTGGCCCTACTCATGGGTCTGCAATAACATTTTCATGCGATCCACACTTTTTGAACTAACTTTGAAGACTTTTTTACATTTATACTTCTGAACAACTGTCTATCTTCTTTTGACGCTCCTAATAAACACTGTTTTGGATCTGTTTTCTATGGTTAACATTTAAATTCTCAGTTGATGAGATTTTGTGTGATTAAAGCGAGGTCTGTTTTCTTTATATAACCTAGAGGCTGAATGGATTTGGCTGTCAACTTGAGTTATTGAAGGCTTTGCCTCTGATTTTGTGCTGTAATACTGAGAGTACTCCAAATTTACTAGTAGGCTTGGCAATTAAACAATGTTACAATTTTACAAAGTGACTCAATGTGTGCCAAGAAAATGTCCCCCACACCACTATTGGTATTTCCAAAAGTCAGATTTTTGGACACAAAGCAAGGTCCATGCTTTCATGTTGTTAACGCCAGATTCCGACACTTACATCTACTGAATGAGTTTCATATTAAGGTGGAATTATGCTTTGATACTTATGCTGAGTTCACACCAAACATAGAATTATGTAAAATTACATTTGCATACAAAATCAATACAAATGCGCAAAAAGAGGCGAGTTATCGCTAGACCCACATGGAGTCTGCGCGTGCAGAAATCCGCAGATTTACACACATTTTTAGTCTATTTATTTACTTGTGTAAATGTGTGTAAATTTTTATGTATTCAGTTTTTAAATAAATTTTAGTAATATTATTATCTAATATGAAAGTGTTCATTTGATTTATTTACAATACAGTTGCATTTTCTGTCTATTAGTAAATATATTACATTAGACTTGGTTTGTTTACCAAATATTTGGATCTAGATGGGTTTGCATTGTAAACATTAAATACAAGTTAAAATGCTATTATTTTTTATTTCATATCTTAAGTTTTTAGTTATGATACTTCCAAAATAATTCTGCATAAATCTGCAGATTTAAAAAAAAAATTCTAAGCAGAAATAGCAAAAAATGTCCGCAGATTTTGTCTGGCCCTAGTTATTGCCTTTTGATTAGAATGAAATCTGTGAAAAACATCCCGTGAATAGACTAGAGCTAGTGATACAGTGATTTGTGTTTAATTTGAACATAGCATTAGAATACATGCATGCTTACACTTATAGTAGGGCTTCTGTGATATTGCGATATGAATACAGTTTCCACAAATAATTTGAATAGCTCTATTTGGAAAGAATTTAGCTTTTAGATGATAGTTTAAGGTGATTATATGGGAGTGCATCTGTATAAAATCCACAAATTGTACAATTACTTATGCCTGAATGCTTTTAAAACCCTCATACAGTGCCTCAAACACACATGAAAACACTCCATTATGCTTAATCTCTGCAAATCTCACATGTTTTGAACTGTTGCTCTTGGTCAAATATAATCCAGACTCAACATTCCACATCGTGCGATGTGACATATATGATGATATGATGATATGTGCAGCCCTACATCAAGTTACCTTTTGAACCCAACTGAACCTAATTCCAACTAAACTCAGACCACATTTTACAAGTAGTCTTGGTTTTGTATTGTTGTCTGCATACGCAGTAATGCGTTACTGTAACAGCATTACTTTTGACAGTAACTAATACTGTAGCGCATTACTTTTTTAATATAGTAACTCCATTATCATTACAATGTGATACGTTTTTCCATTTCTTGGTAAGGTAATAAATTTTAGCTGCAATCTAACCCACATCATTCTGTTGACAGCGGCGACACATTGTGGGATTTAGAGATGCACCGATACCATTTTTTTTGGAACCGATCCTATCTCGATACCAAAATTCTGAATATCGATCGATTCCGATCCCGATACTGTGCTGTTTTTTTGTGTGTCCCCCCCCCCCCCCCACTTTTTTTTGTCTCCATTTTTTGCGTTAAGATCTGCTTCTTCACATATCCATGCGCATCACACATATTTGTAATATAAAGATATTTAAATTTAAATTTGTTAAAAAGTTAAATCTATCTTACATTGTGCTAACAGTGTGCTCAAGCAGGCTATGGTCCCAAAAATGGCTGTTTTGCCCCCAGAAGAAAGGTCAAACCCACACCCACCTCAAATTTCATCGGTCACCAACTTATTAGACTTTTATTCTGGTAATTTATTAAAATGTTTTTAAAATGTTAAACATTTTTGCCTGAGGACAACACCATGCCAAAGAGAGTTAAAGGGAATATTTTTCTTTCTGAATCCTTTGAAAATGTTTTAATTTTTATCAAAAGTAAACCTTAAAAACTAATTTAGATTTTTATATTATTTATTGCTGTTGATGTCTTATTATTGTTATAATTTTTATTTGTAAATTTGATCTGGTTTTGATATGAAATAGCCCCCCCCCCCCCCCCCCCCCCCCCCCCCCCCCCCCCCCCCCCCTCTCTCATGCAATCTAAGCTTTGTTTTGAACTAACCGACTTTAAAGGCTCCTTTCCCTATATTTTTTTCTGGACAACTGTCTGTGATCTTCTTTTGAAGCTCCTTAAAAGCACTGTTCTTACTTTTTTATATACATGTGTTCTATAGTTAATATTTAAATTCTTATTTAAATTCTCATTTAATGGGTTTTTTGTGTGGTTAAAGTCTTTGTCTTGTGTTCTTAGCCCAGAGGCTGACTGGATAAGGCTGTCAGCTTGAGTTATTGAAGGCTTTGTCTCTGATTTTGAGTCGTAATACTGAGAGCACTCCAAATTGGCTCCTGCTGATAGTCATTTGTCTTTCCTTTGGAAGCTGGCGATCAGATTGTCAGCTTCATGGCAGTTAGGAAATAGTGAGGTGAAATCAAAGTCAAGTGAGAGGATGACTAGGCATTTACGGTTAAAGCACTAGGCTTCATCCGCCCTTGGATCAATGATATCATTGTAAAGTGTCATAAGCTCAAACTGAAACATACCTCTTCCAATCATGATATTTATTTCACTTTAGGAAAGACTTCAAATCACTCAATTACAGTTAACATTTTTTTTGAAAATGTATTTTGTTATGTGAACATTACACGTATTATATTATATTATATTATATTATATTATATAAATAACAGTTACATATTCCTATCATTGCTTGTAATTATTTAGTGAATTATAGTAATACATTTCCCTGAATAACATCAGATGTTTATATTTAGCTCTGATGAAATAGAACTGTAAGTGCTTGGAGCGAGGGAGACATCTTGTGGATGTTTAATGGAATAGTTTGTATGTAGACTTTCTTTTTTGGCATATTTTGCATTGTAGTTTGCATTGTTTATATTGCCAGAGTTGCACAATTGTAAGCCAATTTAAAATTCTCAATACTGTGCATTTGGTATTCATAGTGACTAACTAAGTGTTAGTTCACCCTAAAATGAAAATTATGTTATTAATTTTCACCCTCATGTTGTTCCAATCCCCTGAGGCCTTTGTTCATCTTCAGAACACAAATTCAGATATTTAGGTGACATCTGAGAGCTTCCTCATCCTAGACAGCAAGGTTCCGGACTCATTTCAAAGCCCAGAAAGTTACCAAAAAATCTATCCTTAAACACAATATATTCCTTGAGTGGATCAATCAGAATTATCAAGCTACAAAAATACTTTTTTGCACACAAAATGAAAAGTAATGAATTTATTCAACAGTTTCTTTTCCTCTGTGTCAGTAATAGGTTTCTGTCACGCTTGATCGTGTCTCTGATGTTATTAAATTTGAAATATCATAATGACATAAGTATCCAGAAGATTTTCTGTGACGCTTTTAATTTAGTTTAAGTGCTTCCCAGTTCTCTGGAACATCTTTGAGATATTTTCTTACTTTGATTGGGGCAGTTTTCACTTATTTGAAAAGACAAACTTACCCATTTATGATGTTACAGCTGAAAATGTGTTTTAAAGTGATAATGGGAAATGAAAACGAAAGGGAAATGAGAATTCTGCCATTATTTACTCACCCTTTGCTTGTTTCAAACATTTTTTTTCCGTTTTCTGTTGAACACTAATTTTGAAGAAAGCTGGAAACCCATAACCATTGACTTGCATATATATATATATATATATATATATATATATATATATATATATATATATATATATATATATATATATATATATATAAAATGTACAGTATAGAATATAAAGTTTTGGTGCAGTGGAAAATGAATTAATGTATAACTCCCATGAGCTTGGACGACTGCATTCATACATATCAGCAATGACTCAAATAACTTATAAAGTCATCTGAAATGGCAAAGAAAGCATTATTGCAGGACTTCCAGAGTTTATCAAGATTCTTTGGATTCATCTTCAATGCCTCCTCCTTCATCTTACCCCAGACATGCTTAATAATGTTTATATCTGGTGAGTGGGCTGGCCATTCCTGGAGCACCTTGACCTTCTTTGCTTTCAGGAACTTTGACGTGGAGGCTGAAGTATGAGAAGGAGTGCTATCCTGCTGAAGAATTTTGCCCTCTCCTGTGGTTTGTAATGTAATGTGCGACACAAATGTCCTGATACCTCAGGCTGTTGATGTTGCCATCCACTCTGCAGATCTCTCACTCATAATGAATGTAACCCCAAACCATGATTTTTCCTTCACCAAACTTGACTGATTTCTGTGGGAATATTGGATCCATGTGGGTTCCAATAGGTCTTCTGCAGTATTTGTGATGATTGCGATGCAGTTCAACAGATGATTCATCTGAAAAATCGTCCTTCTGCTTTTTTCCAAACGATCAACTAGAAGTCAAATTTTTTTCAACAACATCACCATTGACAAAAAGCTGCACTGTATGAAAAAAACACCCCCCAAAAAAGTCATCTGTGATTGCCAGAACTTTATAGTTAAAAATAAGCTAGGATTGTAAAGTAAATTTCTAAAAAATGTATGATAAGTTACAGTCATACACAAATGTTTTAAAATACAAACATCTACAGATTGTAGCTTTGTTGCACAAACAAAAACAAAACCACGTGTGGAGGAGAAATTCCTATGATGACTTACCAACTTTTGTCACTAGAAGAGATATAGAATATATAGAATACTTTTATGTATAAGGTGGTCAGTATCATTCACTTGACTTCTAAACATTGTCATGATGACACACATAAAATTCTTATGTACATAACTCATGAGAACAAAATAAAAAAAAAAACCTAGTAATGTCATAAAAGTAAAGTGTCATGCAGGGAATTCAGGGAAAGTGAATTTAAGGTTTATATAAAGCGAATAAGGAAACTACCTGTTAATCAGCTTACATATTTTTACTGCACCATTTTTTACAGTTTTGTGCCATTGAATCATGAAAAATTTTGGCAGTGTGTGACAAAATGTCAAAATAACTTCTTGTAGAGCACAGAAACACAATTGTGTCAAAGCAAATATCTGGAATGATCTTCAGAACAACCTGTACATTTCCTAGAGCGAGCAGCAAGAGCAAAGAGAGAGAGGAAAAAACATCATCACAACATTCTAACAATCTGGGCTCTAAGGAAGGATGGCCAGATGGTAGCTCTCCTCAGTGAAGACAAATGAAAGCCTCTTTAGAATCATGACGCATGATGTTTTGACCTTGATGCTTCTGTCTGTTTGGTTTTGATTCAGTGCCGTGGTTGGACATTCATGCTCTATGTTGTTAGAGCACAGGTTGAGTGTTCATCCAGTCACTGTGTATGTTGTAATCCCTTATATTGGATTGATCAGGTGTTCTTGATGCACAAAATGGGAAATTATTGGTGGGAAGATTGATCCTAAAATATTAATATTTTTGATACTGGCAATGTATCAAAAGGATCAATCCCTAAATTGAAGTATAGATTTTTCTGTTTTTTTTTTTTTTTTTCTTAATGAGTGATTTTAGAATATCTTAATAATGATAGTGCTGCATAATATACAGTACAAATATTTACTTAAATAGGAAAAAGAATGGGAACTATAATATTCTTCCGCTGTATCTCATACACATACAGTGCACACCCAGCGCAGGTTTTAAACACAAGCGATCATCATGACTGAATGAAAAAAGAAGCATAATTTGGTGTTATTTTACTCCAGTTAATAATGACAAGGCTTCATGTGACACTGATCAGAAAACAGGCTCAAAAAGAGAGTCAACTGTCATTTTTCATTAAAAAAAAAAAAAAAAACGTTAAAGGTTAGAAATGTAAAAAACATTTTTCAAGATTTGTGCAATGTGTAATTTTTTGTTAAATATGGTGTTATATAACACATTTTTGTTTAATAATGTTCTTTAATTCAAATACATGTAAAAAGGAATTTTGTATGTTTTTTGTATTTTGTTTTATTTAATATAAAACTGAAGGTGATTTAACAAAACATTATACAATTACTACATAAAATATTACTATATTAAATAATACAAAAAAATATTCCATTGAAGTATTGGTATTGGCATCGTTATCGATATCGACGATACTTGTTTTAAAATACTTGGTAACAGATCGGAAAGAAAAAAATTGGTTTCGCCGTTCTTTATGGGAAATATTTTGGAAGTTTCAAAGTTTCAATCTGATTGACTGAATTGTACAGTTTCTTGAAACATGTCATGATCTTTCATGTGATATCAAGTAATAATTAGTAAATAATATAACTTATTTGTTTAAAAACCTAATTTTATTTATTATTTTTTTTATAATTATTAATTATTTTAGGTTGACGTGGTATTTGGAAGTAAGTATTTGCAAGCTGAGTATGGCTGTTTGTAATGCATAGAGAGCCATCTGCTGTTAAAACTAAACTCAGAGTCAAGTCAAGAAAGAATAGTGATGAATTTTGAAAATCGCAGAGTTCTCAAACTATTTTTTGCCACAGTTCCAATAAGATTTTTTATGCATCATTGGCAAGATAATTATTACAAATTAGGGCTGGGCGATTTTTTCGATTTTTTTCGATTAATTCGAATTTACGTTTTAAGACGATTTTATTTTTTACAAAATCGAAAAATCGCGATTTTTTTATAAAAATATTAAAGCCACTTTCCCACTATCGTGCCAAACTGTTCTAAACTGTTAGACAACCGTGCTGAATTGTGCTGATTCTGTGTGTTGACGTCGCGGCTCTGTTGATGAGCTACCAGCTGATTTAGCGGAAGCGCGCCAGGGCGGACTTGCTATTGGGAACACCGGGACATTTTCCCGCTAGAGCAACAACAGCTCTGCAGCCAGCCCAGCTTCGCTTATGTTTTCACGCGCGTCGTGCTGTTGTTCGCGTCCCCGCAGCCGTCTGTCTGTCTCTCTCTCTCTCTCTCTCTCTCTCTCTCTCTCTCTCTCTCTCTCTCTCTCTCTCTCTCTCTCTCTCTCTCTCCCCTCTCCCTCTCCCCTCTCCCTCTCCCCCGCGCGAGCTGCGAGACGGGCTCGACAGGTGGAGTCACTTTTAGTCACTTATGCCCGCGCACCCATCGCTCCACACACACACACACACAAGGAAATAATTGCACCTAGTTCAAAGCCCAGATGGCTGGTTTGTATATTATACCCGCGCACCACCTGAAGGACGGTACTGTATGAATTAAATCATAACCCATATATGCACCCAGGGCCGCTGCTGGCCAAAAGGGTGCCCTATGCGAAATTTTACTGTGGTGCCCCCACAGAGGAACAAAAACACACAAACATATGTATTTAAACATGTATTTATTTATTTATATACATAAATATGCATTTAAACACTCAAAATTACACTTAAACATTCAAATATTTACATTACAAAATAATAGTTTACATAAAATTAAACACTGACATGTGTTCTGCTGAAGAATTCCCAATTTCAAACTTTACTAAAGGTAAGGAATAAAACCCTCTCTGTACCTGTAGAGATGGACAGTCCTCAGTGCTGCATCCTGTCTCTGTGTCTACCTGTGCAGCTGCTGGTGCCTCTGAAGTAGTGCTGGATCAGGCCACCTCATCTTCTTTTTTTGACAATTTTCAGCATTGAACCTCCATATGCAATACAGAAAAAAAAATAGTCATTTAGAGAAAAACTCATGACATACTATTAAAACAATGAGCTAGTCCAGCACTCTTCATAATGTGTCTAAACTACAACCAAAATGTGGATTTAACTTGCACTATAATCTATGGTGACAAACACTGAGCCTTGCTGTCAGTATAAATCAAAGATATTTAAGGTTTTTAGGAATTAAACATTTTTAAACAAAAACTTTAACATTCAGAAATAATAATCATTAATGAATTCATGCTTTTATATTATTAGCATGCTTTTATATAATATTAGATTTTATATTATTGATCTTTCAGAAATTACAGAATGAGTCAGTTTTGTTATTTCATATTGTAATGTACAAAAATGAAAAACCGGCCTAAAACACACCAATCCACCGATGTAAAGACAAAAGAGACTTTATTGTCATTGCAGTGATACAAGCAATAACAACAGCAGCAATAAGAAATGTATAGAAATAGACAAAACAATAAACAACTGCAAAGAATTATATAATATATAATTATATAACATAATATAATAACTATATAATAATAAATAATACATACAGTGAAATAATTGTGCAGTGCGTGTGTGTGTATGTAGCTGGTGCATGTGCAAACAGAATTGTAAAGTGTTGCACAAGTTAATATGAATAACTG
Organism: Danio kyathit; assembly: GCA_903798195.1. Lineage (NCBI taxonomy): Eukaryota > Metazoa > Chordata > Actinopteri > Cypriniformes > Danionidae > Danio > Danio kyathit. The sequence continues at coordinate 15,626,903 of LR812530.1, read as the reverse complement.
AGTTTGTGTATTTATCAGCAACATGGGGAAGAGGGGCAAACGCCAAAAGACATAGAACATGTCCTGTCATAGTTTAAAGCACAATGCAGAGCCGCAAAGCAAGAAACTGAAAGTAAACGACAACAAATAAGGCAAATTTGGTGCAGTTGTGGCGAAGTTTAAACGTTAGCCTCACTAGTGAACAAGCAAAAATATGTTTTCCAGATTCATGGAAGTTACCTGAAAATGATGCACGCGATTCATCTTGCACTTTTTTCCTCTTCTCGGCTCCAGACTGCTGTTGTCTTCCCGGGGATAGAGCTGCAACTTGCATTAATTATAAATATTTGCTGCTTGCAGCCGCACAGATAAGTGGACCGGACCGCGCCGCGCGTACGTGTCTATGCGCGTACACAGAAAAAATGACGTCACATGTTTGTTTTTGCGTTCGTCATAAAATGATTTTTTTAAATGTATTTAACAACATATCATTAATATACATTTTATTTACACTCAGTTTATGTTAATATTATTAAATAACCGTCCGAGATGGTGCCCCCTTTCGGAGCTGAGGCCCTACTCAGCCTGCGTACTCTGCGTATAGGGAGCGGCGGTACTGTATGCACCAATAAACAAGTAAAATGAATGAATGAATAAAATAAATATGGATTCTTAAATGTCGGCAGTTTTTACTCCAAAAAATATCAATACATATCGACAAAGGTTTTTATTAAAAATAAATTAAGCAATTTCCAACATTTCAGCTATAGGCCATTACACGATTCAGTTAAATATAAGATAGACATTTAAATATAGATAGATATGTAACAGGTTTTTTTTTTTTCACGGTGATCTTTAATATATACTGGGTGGTGGAGCTACGCACAAATATTTTCTAAAACGTCAAGCAGATATTTGTCTACAGCTCGTTAGTTATTTATGAAGACAAAAAATAATTAAAATAACAAAAATAAAACTATAAAATTACAAAGATAAAAAGAGCAGCATTTTGCTAAATATAGTCCTTTATATCCTGATATGCTATGTGTTGTTTCATTCGTTTTTTTATATTTAACTTGATGCATTTGTTATTTAATGTTTAAATACTGAAATCGTTTAAATGGTTATTTTTTACCATCAAAATGTAGTACATTTTATATCATTACCAACTTTTGATATAAAACCGCTGTTATTTTATTGATTGTTATTAAATAATTTAAGTGCTATATTTTTTATTAGTGAAAGTGCCCGCTCACTTTGACAAGGCCTGTCCAAATATATATTTCTGCCATGCCACTAATACAGATGAACTATTGTTGCATTATCATTGTTTATTTTTCTGTTATGTACAAATATTTGAATATTTATTTCCCCTCCAATCCTTTTTAATCTTCACGTTACATTTTGGTCATTTTCTCTCCAAATAAAATTTGCCCAAAGCTGCACAACATATGACCTGCTGTGATTTCTATTGTAGCTATGTTTAGCATCCCTATATGAGAGAGTGCCATAACCGCGTTTAGTCACACTATTGCTTTTCTTTTACAAGTGAGCATGAAAAAAACTAGTTTCAGCATTTATTTAAATTTAAATGAACAAGGTAAGCTGGTAAGGTAGTTACACAGTAAAATTTTTTTTTATAAAAAATAAATAAAAAAATCGAAATCGAAATCGTGAATCGGTCAAACTTTATGAAAAAATCGAGATTTTTTTTTTTTGCCATATCGCCCAGCCCTATTACAAATGTGTAAAAATGTATGCTGTGTAAAATGTTAAGCTGTGCCAGTGGACATGGATTTTGGGCTAATAGGTTTGTTACCTCTGCTTTAATTAATTTGGGTATTAATCAAGTGGTGCAGGACCTAAAACATGTGTTCATGCAAATGTCTGTGATTGTGGTTTGGAGGCAAATATAAAGTAAAGTTGATGTCCCTGTGGAGTTGCACTCAACATACTGTGGATAGGCCACAACCTTGAGAACATTTTATGGCAACATCTCCAAGTAGTCATTTGAGAACCAGACCAAAAATGTGAAACTCTAGATATATCATTTTGCAGAAATGTTGCCACAAACCAATTGTTCCATATGCTTTTATACTTATATGCTACATATAGTTATAAACATTAATAGTTAATATAGTTAAATCAAAGCTAGAGAATCTATTTAATTAATTATTGAACAAAAAAAGATGCATAATGCATGATTAAAAGCTTATTGGCAAGCAAAATCCTCAGTGTGATCACTGCACATTTCACATATGGTCCCATAGACAGAAGCAGTATTTTGGGCTTCAGTTTGTGAAATAAAGTAGATTCACTCCACATACAATTTATGACTGACCCTGTTTTAGCACTCACAGTTAACTAACAGAATCACTCATAAGAAGAACATTAACTGAAAAATGAGAAGAAATTAGCAAAAAAAAAAAAAAAGTAAATAAAATTATTCAAGTAATCATCAAGTAATATAATTCAAAAATAATAATAATAATTTGTTAAATATTTAATTATTACTTATTGAATGTAGTTTCAAATGAAACTATTACTCCAGCCATTATTGCTTTTATTACTATTACAATAACCTGGGCTTGAGTGTCCACATATGTGGACAGCACATTTTAGTTCTTAAGTGGCTATTTAAAATCCTTTGAATGTTTTATATTTTGTTACAGACATACAGTGTCATCCTGCAACTGTTTTGAAATGTCCCAAACCCTATTTTTAACTGTCCAAAATTGGAAAAAAATGTTGTTTTTACTCTCTGATAGTCAAAGCAAGTTCAAACATCTTTTCTGTGTTATATATGCATTAAAAAACATTCAGGAAAAAGTGTTTTATGTAAATTCGGACCACAAGTCCACATATATGAACATAATTTTTCTCTAAAAGTACATCATATCAAATGATGATACTTAGATTTTTATTCTAATTAGGTTCCAATAAGCCCAAATAGCAAAGAAAAATAAAAAATGCATGTAAAAAACACATTGGGCCTTGAGAGGGTAATAATAATGACATTAATAATAATAATAATAATAATAAAAATAATAATTAAGGATCATGTAATACTGAAGACTGGGGTAATGAAGCTGAAAATTCATCATTAAAATCACTGGAATAAAATATTAAATTAAATTCTAAACTACTTTTGAACAGTTATTTTATAGTTCAATAACATTTCACAATTTTACAAGTTTTACTGTATTTGTGATTAAATAAATGCAACCTTGGTGCAGGATGAGCTTATATTAAAACATTTAAAAATCCTACTGACCTCAAACTTTTGACCAGTATAACTACAACTAACAGAAGCATTCTTCGATTTAATATCTGCAAATGAAACAACTCATCAAAGTATGCATAGTCATTTCCAAAGCTTATTATAAACTATTTTGGCTTTGTTTCTTTTATATGTAAATAAAAAGTTGCATAAATATAAGTTGAAATCTGTTTTGAAGTTACCTTTGTGGTTGATTAATGTTTTCTTTAGTTAGGCTTTTGGCCCGTGGCTTAGGTTGAAATCATTCTGTTGAAGCAGCTGTCGAAACTTGGAAGCACATGCTGTCTCTATCATAGTCTGTACTGCTTTTTATATATCTCTAAATGTTTTTGTTTTCAATTGTACACAAAGTTCAGATTTTTTGACAAATCATTTGATCCTTTGAAACATTTCAGAATTTTAATTTTAAAAATTTGAAATTTGTATGTATTTGTTATTAAAACCTTGAGGTAACTTGATAAATAATTCAACCATAACGAAAACATTCAGTGTTATTGCCATCAGAAGCAGAAAATATATTACAATAAATCATATTTTATCATTCATTCATTCATTCCTTTTCTTTTCGGCTTAGTGCCTTTTTTAATCCGGGGTCGCCACAGCGGAATGAACCGCCAACTTATCCAGCACATGTTCTACGCAGCGGATGCCCTTCCAGCCGCAACCCATCCCTGGGAAACATCCATACACACTCATTCACACTCATACACTACGGACAATTTAGCCTACCCAATTCACCTGTACCGCATGTCTTTGGACTGTGGGGGAAACCGGAGCACCCGGAGGAAACCCACGCGAACGCAGGGAGAACATGCAAACTCCATAAAGAAACGCCAACTGATCCAGCCGAGGCTCGAACCAGCGACCTTCTTGCTGTGAGCCACTGCGTCGCCTAAATCATGTTTTATTCTAGCATTATTTTTAAATCATTAATGTGTCGCATATAGAAATGTGTAAGAAAAAACAATGCGTGTACTGGAAAACATTGCCTGTAATTGATCTAATTACACTCAACCCATAAAGACCATACTTAATTTAGCCTGAGAACAGCATTACTTTCTGGTCCACCTGCTAGACCAACAGTATACCAACACTAACAGCACTCTACTGGCCTGAACCAGCATTGATTCTCTTCTAGCAGCAATCACAAACCTATTTTGCAGACATTTTCCCCCCAAAAAGCCATTGACTTTCTAGAGTATAGAATCAGAAGTGCTAATATGTTAATTATTTCTAGCACATTCCATGCTCCTGGTTAACATTTCCACAAGTGTGTTTGTATGTTCACTGAAGTAACAAGAAACATTGATTTAAACGGATGTTAACTAGCAAATAGCATTTGCGCGCACACACACACTCTTGTCACAGACTTGTCAAGTGTTAAACCAAGGCAAAGCAGTGACTCAGGATGCAGCCAAGCGAGAGAACTCTGAGCGACTGTGTTCTGTTCCTTCTCTCCGCCCGAACGTCTGTCACGCTCAGATATCGCTGCTCCTCCTCCAATTGGAGGAGTCAGAAAGAATGATTTCCTGCCCACTGCTTAGGTGTATTTCATCAGACAGTTCAGCTGACCCAATGTGCTGTGCCTATGCACCTGCAATCTGAATAGGGTTATGCTGACCACAGGATATGAAAGTCACGCAACTTTGTTTCAAAGTAACACCATGGAGCCAAATAGGTACATTTACAGGAAGCCATGTGCTGGCGTACTCATGAAAGTTGACGTTAAATCAATTTTTAAAGAAAGTATTCCTAATTTACTCTCTTCCCCTCTGGCAAAATGATGCAGAAATTAACTTGATGTCAGCCAACCTGAAACTAACTGACAGGCCAGATAAGGCAGCTCTCCACTAGAGGGCAGCATGGTTCTAGCATGGCAAATTGTTACACAATTTTGGTTGTGACATTATACAGGACTTTATTCTTGTCTCTCTTTCAATCACTCTCACTTTTTCTCATGTAATCGCAATCGCTCTGGCTTTCACTCTGATCGTATAGGTTTTTGTTTGCTACTTTCTCCGCATTCTCTAGTCATTTGGGCTGTTTAGAAGCTTGATGCATCTCCCCTGTTCACCAACACCGTCTGTTGTTGTTGCTTGCCAAGCGTCACTTGAGGGCCCTCGTTGTGACACTGAATCCATTAAGATAACATGTGTTTCTCACATTTTTTTTTTCCTGGAGGCAAAACCCAATATATAACCACCCCCAGAAGAATCTGCAAGTTCGCTAAAGTATCAGATTAAACAACTTTACAGAATATGTAACTGAGTGCTTTTTCAATACTCTATAAAACTTTGGAGCTAAAGGTACAGGGAACTGTCACAGTGTAGGACTGATAAATACACTGTGACTGTGACATGCCCATATTACACCCATACACTAATATGCATACACTTTCAAACATGGTCCGATTGCTGGCAAACAAATATGTATACACGGATCTGTGTAGTGCTGGGTCATTATGACTATAAAGTGCCTTTGAGGCATCAGAATTTAAAAAAAAAAAAGTTTGAGATTTTTGATTTAACCACATAGTTGTTGTATTAATTAGACCTTAGGCTGTAAGAAATTAATGTTGGTCAAGCTCCAGCACTTTTTTTTTTTTTTTTTACAAATAATCTGCAAGCAGAAAAACAGTAAACAAACCTTAAATTGTGTCAACCCTGTCATGGAAAAATGTAAAGTAGTATAAGTATATTTTCTTTGCAGTGTGATTATAAAATGTATATTTTAAGAAAGGTAATGTGTCCCTTTACCAACCCAACTTTATAGATTATGGAAAAAGTCTATTTATATTAATGAAATAATGGACAAAACATTTATTTCCCAGTAAAATATGCAATCGTTGCACGTTCTTCTCAAAATAAAACCCAAAATCTAATATATTTTATCAAACTTTCAAACAATATTAACTGGCCCTTATTGGTTAATTAAAAAATCACACAAGATGTTTTGCTGAGGTTATAAATAATTTGTTTATTTTTATAAAAGTTGAACATGACGGTGGAAAACAAGATGACAGGGTGGACATTGGCATGACAGGGTGGACAACGGCTTTATTTAGTGAACGAAATGTGGAGGAACATTTGAAAAACATCAGGTACAACAAGAAATATTAAAGGGTTAGTAAAAAAGGGTTATAAAAGTTTTCAAGAATTCAAGTTCTGTTTTCACTAATACTGCAAACCAGAGCCACCATTCCGCCTCTTGTGTCATCAATTAGGTTTTATCAATATGTAAATTAATTGGAAAATAAACAAATATTGTCCTTCAGATTAAACTTAATTTGCTAATGAATGTAAATCTTTACATTGTACTGGAGGAGGGAAGGAATGTTGGAAGCAGCTCAAGTTAAACACCTTAATTCAATTTCAATTCAATTCAATTCATCTTTATTTGTATAGCGCTTATACAATGTAGATTGTGTCAAAGCAGCTTCACATGGAAGATTATAGTGAATTGAAACAGTGTCAGTTCAGTTTTAAGAGATTAAGTTCAGTTCAGTTCAGTGTGGGTTAATAATCACTACTGAGAGTCCAAACACTGAGGAGCAAATCCATCGATGCGCAGCTCTACAGATCCCGAACCATGCAAGCCAGTGGCGACAGCGGCGAGGCAAAAAAACTTCACCATTTGGCGAAAGCGAAGATTTAAAAAACCTCGAGAGAAACCAGACTCAGTTGGGCACGACCATTTCCCCTATGGCCAAACGTCTTGTGCAGAGCTGCAGTCTAGGCGCAGCACGGTGGACCTCGGCGAAGACTCGTCTGTCCTTGGAGCATCACAGGAATCAGTCTCATGCTCTCACTCCACGATGACCACCACAGCAGGATACGGCCTGGTCCAGAATACCTTGGGATCATCTCGTCGCTGGTCTTGGATCGCATCAGTGGCGCTGCATAGTCTGAGGGCCTCAAGATGAGTACCCCCAGGTGGAAATACAGAATAAGGAGAATAATTAGCGTAGCTGCTGTTCATAGTGTATAAAAACAAGAAGCAGAATGCTGCGTGGGGCACATCATGCGTCAAACCGCTATGTAATGCATTGAGTGTATGCTTTGCTAAAAAGATAGGTCTTTAATCTAGTTTTGAAGAGCGAGAGTGTGTCTGAGCCTCGGACATTATCAGGAAGGCTATTCCAGAGTTTAGGGGCCATAAATGAGAAGGCTCGGCCTCCTTTACTCGACTTTGATATTCTAGGTACTACCAGAAGCCCTGAGTTTTGAGATCGTAAAGAGCGGGTTGGATTGTAGCGAGACAGGAGGTTGGTTAGATAAGCAGGAGCTAGATTATTTAAAGCTTTATAGGTAAGGAGTAATATTTTAAATTCAATACGAGACTTAACAGGCAGCCAGTGTAAGGAGGATAAAATTGGGGTGATATGATCATATTTTCTAGATCTGGTAAGAACTCTGGCAGCTGCATTTTGTACTAGCTGAAGTTTGTTAATAGAGGATGCTGGGCAGCCAGCAAACAAAGCATTACAGTAGTCCAACCTAGAAGTCATGAAAGCATGAACTAGCTTTTCTGCATCTGATATGGATAGCATACTTCGCAATTTAGCGATGTTTCTCAGATGGAAGAAAGCAGTTTTTGTGACATGGGATATATGATTTTTGAAAGTTAAACTGCTGTCTAATATGACACCCAGATCTTTTATAGTAGAGCTAACGCTAACTTTGTATCCCTCTAGTTGCAGGTCAAGTTGTGAGAACTGCTGTGTACAGGATTTAGGCCCAATAAGTAATAATTCTGTTTTTTCTGAGTTTAAGAGAAGAAAATTGTTGGTCATCCAGTCTTTGACATCTTTGATACACTCGGTTAGCTTAGACAGTTCAGACATCTCATCAGGTTTAGTTGAAATATATAATTGAGTATCATCTGCATAGCAGTGAAAGCTGATCCCGTGTTTTCTAATAATGTCCCCCAGGGGAAGCATGTATATTGTAAACAGCAAAGGGCCTAAAACTGATCCTTGAGGGACCCCGTACTTTACTGGCCTGACTTGTGAAAGCTGTCCATTAATATTCACAAATTGGTAACGATCAGCTAAGTATGACCTAAACCATTGAAGGGCCTGACCTTGGACACCTGTAGAATTTAAGCGGTCAATAATACCTTAATACTGTTTTTTTTTTCAGAATAAGGTAAATAATTAGATTATAGATGTTCATATAAATGTACAAATACTTAGGGCTGTATTTTTATTTGAAACAGTCAATGAGCTTCATTATATGGACTGTAAAAGGATATTCTTTATATAGACTGAGACAGATATTGCCAAAAGGTTTGTATTGTCCACTCATGTATTGCATCTACTGGTGTAGTATGTGTGTGTATAAGTGTTGTAACATAAAAACATGAACTAATCAACAATAAAATATGAAATACATAAAAATAAATAAATAAATAAATAAAGAGTCAATAACAGTGCATACAGTTGCAATCAGAATTATTCAACCCCCTGATTTATTAGCCCCCCTGTTTATTTTTTTCCCCAATTTCTGTTCAACGGAGAGAAATTTTTTTCAACACATTTCTAAACATAATAGTTTTAATAACTCATCTCTAATAACGGATTTATTTTATCTTAGCCATGATGACAGTAAATAATATTTTACTAGATATTTTTCAAGACACTTCTATACAGCTTAAAGTGACATTTAAAGGCTAAACTAGGTTAATTAGGTTAACTAGGCAGGTTAGGGTGATTAGGCAAGTTATTGTATAATGATGGTTTGTTCTGTAGACTATTGAAAAAATATATAGCTTAAAGGGGCTAATAATTTTGACCTTAAAATGGATTTTAAAAAAATTAAAAACTGCTTTTATTCTAGCTTTACTCTAGCTTTATTCTAATAAAACAAATAAGACTTTCTCCAGAAGAAAAAATATTATCAGACATACTGTGAAAATTTCCTTGTTCTGTTAAACATCATTTGGGAAATATTTAAGAAAGAAAAAAAAATTCAAAGGGGGTTCAATAATTCTGATTGCAACTGTATGTCCACCCTGTCAAGGAAGGATTTGTGACAGGGTGGACAATGACCGGGAGGACATTGTTGGCTAAAGATAGCATTTATTCAACACATGTTGTACCTGCAGCTGCAGTTTCAAGCACAATATGAGGAAAAATAGGAAACATAAGTGTTACTGTCTGTACATTAGATGTTTTAAACTCCTCTGAAGAAATGCAAAATGGGCATGGGGATGCCAATGAGTACATCAGAGGGTTTCTTAAAGGGGAATTTACCACATCATGATGGGGTGGACAGCAATTTCAAGGACACATGCAAAATGATAAATAATATTATGAAAACAAAATAAAAGTTACTAAAATGCATTTTTTTGTCAAATAACTTGTTAAAGACAATAAGAATATTTAAAAATCTTTTTCATTTTATCTAATTGACCTACTTTTTAGACTCACTTAAGTTGGCTGAGCAGTGTGTGAGACATGGCAAAATCACATCAATTCAAAGAAAGAAGCAATTTACAAAAACATATTTCAAAACACTTATAATTCTATCTGCATGTGTGTAAAAGTTTAACCAATTATATTAAAACATGAGGATTTCATTATTATACATTATGTTCATATAGGACTGATTCAATCTTGTGGGACATCAAAGGCACTTTATAATGATAATGACCCTGCTGTCAGTGTATTGTGCATGTGGGTTTGCTTAATGTAAATACATTTTTATTTTTTTGTCAACTGTTTTTGATTATCACTGTGTTTATGTACCATTGCTATTCAAAATCATTTCAAACAATATCACATACACACTGAAATAACCACAGACACATGGTCCTTTAAACACCATTTGTTAAAAAACAAATTCCATACACTCACTGGTATCCACTTTTCAGAACCAAACCTGTTCAGTTTTCAACCTAGTACATTTATACCGTATTTACCCACCATCCATTCAGAATTGTCATTTTGGGGTGACAACAACAGGGTCACGACCTCATGGCCGGTGATAAACCCATTGTTCTGTTGTTTATATTCGTATTGGTTGTTTGTTGTGTTGTATTTAGAGTTTTGTATGCTTACTAATTTACTTTCATTAATTTATATTTTGTTTAAAGTATTTTTTATGTGTATTTGTCTACATGTTACCAATGGTTACAATATGGTATAATCCATGGGTGGGGTGGGGCCAATGACATAATATGGCTTCCAAACCCTAAGGGCGTACTCACACTATGTACAGTTGCGTTGAACCGGGCCAAAGCACGCTTGTCCCCCCTCCCGTCTCCCCCGACGGCCCGCACTCACATTACATTCGGGCCTGGGCACGTTTACGTCATCGATGACGCGCTGTTCAGTTTAGGAAGAGAAGCGCTCTCGCTCAGCACAGTGGAGATTTCTTTAGTTATATTGTTTATGTCGTGTGATATGTGGTGACACACAGTCTAATATTTCGCCGAACAGATCAGCCACTTTTGACGCTCCTAAACAGTCCTCGTGCTGCAGGAATTAGGAAGTTTACTGAAGGCACAGCTGACGTGCAGTGAGGAATTTTGCGTCTTTAATAATCTACGACAGTTTGCGTTCATTGAACAGTACGAATGAATAACTAATCCATATAATAGTCCCTTAAAAGTCACGTCTTGCTTTCAGTTTCCGGCTCGGGCACGCCCAAGTGAACCGCGCTCTGGCCCACCTCTTCCAACCGGGCCAGGGCCGGCCAAGTGTACCGTGCCTGAGCCAGATTCAGAGCACTCACACTTCTCAAACGATCCGGGAAACGGGCCAGGGCACGGTTCGGATAGCATAGTGTGAGTACGTCCTTAGTCATATGGGCCAAAATTATATCAAACAGCAGTTTAGCGGAAAACTCATGATATTTACAGATGGTTCTAAAGATCCAGAGACAGGACGTACAGGAATGGCTATATATATATATATATATATATATATATATATATATATATATATATATATATATATATATATATATTCTTTAGTTAGTCAGTCAGAGTTGGCAACAGTTAAAAGAGCAACATATAGTTTATCAGTGTATACAGTAGCACTTGTGGGAATTCTAGCATATAAACTGGATATAGGAAAATAAAGTGAATGATGCAATTGTAACAAACAGCTTGTCAGCTCTTTTAAGTAGGCTTGATATTATTAATGAAATTAATCAAGTATTTTTAGGTTATATGAGAAGGGCTTGAATGTTGGTTTTGATTGGATTCCTGCACCTAACCCTAACCCTAGGAGTTGAGGAGAATGAAGATGTTGATAAGCTGGCTAAGACCAACTGTGGTTTTAAATATCCCATTAAGCAGAGCAGAGGAAAAGAGTATTATTAAATCACAAATTATGGGAAAATGACAACAAAACTGGGATCTAAATGATTTTAGGATTGACATTTATATAATATCTAAGAAAAAGTCAGTGAAGGCAGAATATAAGGGTCAGAATAAGGGGCCTGATTGTCATCTACTGTTCCGTACTTCAGTCTGGTAGGTGGCGGTAATACACCTTTTAAAGTTGGTTGTCAACCGCCAATAAAATCAAAAGAAGAAGAAAAAGAAGAAGAAGAAGAACTCTGGGTGTGTAGTTGTAAGAGTAGTTTGTACTGTGTGGAGAAACTGGAGAAAGTTTGTTTTGGCAGATTTTGCTCAAATCTTTTGATTTAGCTGAACAAGCCTGTAAATACCTTGTAAATATTGTACAGTTTATTTTTCTTTATTTATATTTTTGTCACTTTCATGTTTTTGCTAGATTTTTTCCTTTTGCACCAAATAAATCTCTCCTCACCTTCATCAGTGACTTCTGTGTCGCTCTTGCCTCCCATCCACCGGTTCAATCTTAACAACAGCAGTGTTTTTACCACTTCCATACTGTGTGGTTGCAGGAAAAAATAAATAAATACAGAGGCAGTGGGGGTGTAACGATATTTGAACCGAACTGTTAAAATGTGTATGGAGGTACACCCAGAGAGGTAGAAGCCAAGCCATTTAAGAATGAAAGATATTTTCTAAAATATTCCCTCTGTGTCACAAACCTTTAAGTGCCTTTCAAAAATGAAACAGACGTTCTCAGTGTCTGATTATGAGCTTTATTTTAACGATCTAGGCTCAAAGTCTAAAGCACAAAAGCATTAAGGTTATGTCTGAATCCACTTTTGCTATTTTAAGGACAGAAAATACGCAACAGGGGTTGTGCTTATTTTTTTATGAGTTATGGATGTGTTTTGAGCATCAGAGTCTCATCTCCCATTCCCTTTAAGAGTCAGTTGTGTCGCGCCATGGCACATTAGCTATTTACTGTACATGGTGGACTTTGTAATGGATAAACGGAACACTTCACTAGCGAAAAAAACAGTTAAACAGACCATCTGCAGCATGAGGATAAAGAACAAGCCTCCTCCATTCGGCCTTTTTACTTTTTCTTTTTTTGTCTTTTACTCTTTACTTTACTCCTTTACTTTCGTGGATAAGGAAACGGTGTTGTAAGCACTCCACTGAAGACACCCATTAGCCTACATAATTAATTTAGTTTGTTAAGTGCAAAGATTTGTTTCTAAACAATTTCTAAATTTGGTTCTAATTTCCAGCAAATGAATAAGTGAACAATAATAACGAAGTGTGCTCGAAAACTGTGTTATATTCGAACACACATCCTATTTTAATGCCCATATAATGATGCATACGTCTCCAAAACCCGACAGGTGGACAAATCTAAAAAAATGTTTTTATTAAAACAAATATAAATATGCATATAATAAATAATACTGCTAATAATAATAACATTATACAAATGAAAATTGTCATGAATAAACTGAAAAAAGGTAGTGGTTTTTATATTTATGTAGAAAATAATATTTTTTTGTAACATTTTAATTCTTTAATTTTTGTTTCTATATGTAAAGATATTTGCGTATTGCTGTACATCCTGTGTGTATTAAGCAATGTATAAGTGTTTGGACCCACATAGGTGCATAACTAACGTGCTCTGCGCTTTAGACCTGCTTTTAGCTGGTCAATGGCGCAGTCTATTTCAGTTTCTCAAAATAGCAACGCACCAACGATGCGCCTTAACACACCTCCTTTTTAGACCAGCACACCCATGAGTCTACAAAGTGGCGCAAATAAATTTACTATTTAAACAAAGCTAAATGTGAATATTAGGGTTACGCTGGTCTGAAAATAGCAACAAATCATGCCATACATGTCTTGCGCCTTATTGTGCCAGGTGTATGATAGGGCCCTTTGTCTTTATTGTTACAACAGCAGTAAGAGGCAGTCTATCAAGTGTTGGTCCAAAAATTCTGAACCCAGCATTCTTATGTTTCCGCTATCTGTCTCATTATTTTCTTATCTTGAGTTATTTCTCTTCTTTTTCTCTACAATTAAAACTTCTAATTAGTTCTTGTGTCACTGTCTAACCTTTGCAAATTTAATGATGCAAATCCTTAGTTTCTTATACTTTATATGAACATGTAGCATTCCATATCATCCTGCAGCCCAAGACCGGTTACTCACTGAAGCTAAGCAGGGCTGAGCCTGGTCAGTACCTGGATGGGAGACCACATGGGAAAACTAGGTTGCTGTCGGAAGTGGTGTTAGAGAGGCCAGCAGGGGGCGCTCAACCTGTGGTCTGCGTGAGTCCTAATGCCCCAGTAAAAGTGAAGGGGACACTACACTGTCAGTGGGCGCCGTCTTTCGGATGAGACATTAAACCGAGGTCCTGACTTTCTGTGGTCATTAAAAATCCCATGGCACTTCTCGTAAAAGAGTAGGGGTGTAACCCCGGTGTCCTGGCCAAAGTCCCTCAATCGGCACTTACCCATCATGGCCTCCTAATCATCCCCATCTACTGAATTGGCTCTATCACTGTCTCTCCACTCCACCAATAGCTGGTGTGTGGTGAGCGCACTGGCGCCGTTGTCCTGTGGCTGCTGTCGCATCATCCAAGTGGATGCTACACACTGGTGGTGGTGTGGAGAGACCCCACTCATGATTGTGAAGCGCTTTGGGTGTATGGCCATACACAATAAATGCGCTATATAAATACACATTACATTACATTACATTACATTCCTTAATGATTCTCATATGCCTGCCACTGTTACAGTATCTCTCTCCTTTTCCCAGCAAACACACACGCAGTGAAATTGTGCACAGTTTCTGCGTTTTTTTTTAAAGTAGTTGTAGTGTTGTGAATACTCGCGCTTACCTCCCTCGCCATAGTAAGCTACGGCGACATAGTGCATATGAGACAAATGACGTCAGTACATAATAACCGGTTATGATTCTTACTGAACCAATACCGAATTGTCCGCG